>PVKS010011596.1:0-56168 GCA_004027875.1 Aplodontia rufa | reverse complement strand
CCATTACAACAGCCAATAGGGTACAATGCAAACACCTTTCTCCAATTGTAACAAATGAGTGGCCGAATAGCTTAGTCATGCGGTCAGGCAATTTGCTAATTACAAGCCAGCTGGACCCCTTAGAGTTGTTTACCACCAATTCTTCTACAAGCCAGATGAACCTCATGTTCCCAACAATTTTCCCATAGTTATTAGATGTAAGCTCCATTTCATTGGTGCACAGTGCTTCTATGTAAAAAAATAGCTGTTTATTTATCTCTTGGGCAATTGATGAACATTTGTATGTTCCAGGTTTCAACTATTCCTACTAATGGTGCTGTGGAAATCATTTACAAGAATCTAGATACACATGAAAATGCCTGAGAATATAAATGCTGGGTCATTAACTACATAATAACTATATGATAACAAACTTCTCAAATTTACATCATACATTAGGGTGCTCCACATCTTTGGCATCAGTGAGTAAGCTGGGAAACTTATGGATGTGTACTTAGTTATTTTTGAAGTTATAACTCTGTTTTCCTATTATCAACAAGCCGAGCACTTTTTCTTATCCTCAGTGTTCATTTGGATTCTTCTTTTGTTAAGTACCAGGTCAGTCTGTTGTCACTTTCTCCCTTTTGTTTTCGGTTGTCTTTGCTATCATTTGTTTAGTTTAGTCTGGATATGAATATGTTTTAGTTATATGTGTTACAAATATCTTCTCTCTTTCTATGGTTTGCATTTTTATTCTTTAATATTATCTTTTGGTGCACAAAAGCTCTTAATTCTAGATGAGCTAATCTATCAATCTTTTCCTTTATGTTGGTATTTGTATTTTTCTAATAAAATATCTTTAATACCACAAAAAGCAATGAAGATGTTTTCCGGTATTAACTTCTAAATATTTTCCAGTTTTCTCTTTCACATTTAGGTCCATAATAAATCTGGATTTAGTTTACTTTTATTATTTCTATATGGTTATTCATTGAATTAGTGCAGCTTCTAACAGGCATATCACATTATTATAAAGGTGTTATTTAGCCTTGATATTTCATCTAGAAGGTCTTCAAACTTGTTATTTTTCTAAAGTACCTTCAATATACCTAGCTTTTTGTAATCAATAAACAATGTTAGTTATGAACATCTGCAAAACTAACTTACTGAAATGTTTTCAGAATATACATTATTTCATTCATAAATTTTGCCTTTTAATATTAACCTTGATTCATAAACATAATTACATGTCTCAATTTATTTAGCTTTTTATAATATTCTGAGTATATTATACTTTTAAAGATTTTATAATCCTTTAGTGAGAGTTTTTCCTGTAAGTATTAAAAGAATTGATGGTTGTGGAAATTATAATTTTATTAAATTTCTCTTTGTAAGGGTATGTACAAATCATGATAAGTATTTTATATTTATTTTATATTCAGAAATTTTTAAATCACATTAATTTAATAATTTTTCAAATTACTGTGGATTTTCTACACATAATATCTATAACGACTATTTTGGTTTTTCTTTTCCAATGCTAAATTGGTTGGTTTGACTCTTTCCTCACGTTGTCTTTTCATAGAGGTTGTAAAATGAGTGGAAATATATCATACATTATGTAAATACATCTATGTTGTGCATATATACTTTTATATGTATATGCACATGTGTATAATACATGTGTGGATAAGGTTTGATGTTCATACTCTTTGAATACCTGCTAGAACTCACTGATGAAGCCATTTTGGGCTGGATTTTCTTTGTTGGAAAGGTCTTATTACTAAATGTTTATGATTCGAATACATCCTCAAGTTCATGTGCAGGAAACTTAACCCTTGGTGCAACAAGGTTAAGAAAAGTTGCTCCACGAGCTGATTAGGCCAAATAGGCTCTGACTTCACGAATGTATTAATGTCATTATCTTAGGAGTGAGTTTGTTCCTAAAAAAACAAAAAATTTTGCCGGTCACTCCCCTCTCTCCCTTTGTCTCTTTCCATCTCCCTCTATCTTAGTCTCCACCCCATACACACAACCTTTTGCCTTATACAGCAAGAAACCTCTTGTCAGATGTTGGCCCCCAAATCTTAAACCTTCTAGTCTCTAGAACTATAGAAATAGATCTTTATTCTTCATAAATTACCCAATCAGTGCCATCTTATTATAGCAATACAAAATTACTAGAATACTAATGTGATTATTGAAAACTTTACACATATTTTACTTTGAATCAGTATTAGCAACTTCTATTTTTCTAGATCTTCAAACTTATTCTAAAATATTTTTAAATACCCTATAAATCATTTTGATGATTATAGTACCTTAAGTGATATATCATTATTCATTCCATTTCTTATATTCTTTATGAGAATTTATGTGTTCTTTTTTAAAAGAATTCAGATTCAATAGAATATTTTGGGTTGTTTGTTTCTATTGGTGCATTATAGTTTGTACATAATGGATTTGTTGTTACATATTCATACATGCACACAATATAATAATATAATATGGCTTGGATCATTCCCCAAAATAATTTAGTTAATGCATTTTTTCCAAAGTTCAACAATTTTTAGTTTCCTTACTATATGTTCATTAATTTTTGCGCACCTTTTCTTCTAAAGTAAAAGAATTTATTTTACTATCCTGTGTATTTCATTATTAGATATATTTTAACTTATTAACATTGAGTCTTTTGTTTTTCTAATAAAATATTCAGTTAAAGCTATACAGTTTTTTCTAAATGTTCTTTCTGTATCCTTAGAGGTTTTCTAAAATCTAGGTAAAGCATAGTATAAAATGTTTTTTTTTTTAAGAGAGAGGAAGGGTCAGTGAGAGAGAAAGAGAGAATCAATTTTATTTAGTTTTTTAGCTTTTTTGTTGCTCCAAGAATTTATTGTGTACATGGTGCTGGATTTTGAACCTGCACCCCCGCACATGCCAGGAAAGTGCTGTAAACTGCTGAGCCACCACTGCAGCCCCTAAAATAAAAAATTTTTAAAGTGTACAATTCATCGACATTAGCACATTTGAATGTTATACAACTTTCAACTCCAGCTAGATCCAAGATAGTTACATCACGGCAAAAAGGAATTCATCAGTCATCAAGCATCCACTCCACATTCCCACCTCTCTAGGCATTAATTTTTTTATTTCTACAGATTTATTGAATCTAGATGTTTCATGTAAATGGAATAAGATAATAATGTTACCATTTATATCTAACTTCTTTCAAATAGCATTCTGTTTTCAAATTTCATTCATATTGTGATGTGTCAATATTTCATTCCTTTTATGGCTAAATAATATTCCATTGTATAAATATATCATTTTTTTATTCGTCAGTTAATGGACATTATAGTTGTTTCCCTCATTTGGCTGCTATGAATAATGCTGCTATACATACTTGTGTACAAGTTTTTGTATGCACGTACTTTTTATTTTCTATTATTTATATACCTAGCAGGGAAAATACTGGGTCATATATTTATTCCATGTTAAACTTTTAGAGAAAACACCAAGCTTTTTTGATAGCAATAGTGTCACTTTATATTCCCAGCAATGTAAATGTTTCTATTTATCCACTACCTCAACATCACTTGAAATATATTTATTATTATTATAAACACTTTTATGGGTATAAAGTGGAATCTCATTGTGATTTTGATTTTCATTTCATTGATGATGAATGATGTCAAGCATCTTTTCAAATTCTTGCTGATACTGTGTATCTTCTTTGGAGAGATGTCTTTTCAAGTCCTTTGGCCATTTCAATAGGGTTGTTTGTTTTTTAATTATTTTATATATTTAGATTTTGTAATTTTCATTGTACAAGTCATGTACCTCTTTTTGTTAAAATACTGTTAATTTTGTATTCTTTTACTTGTTACTGTAAATGGATTTAATTTCTTAATTTAATTTTTGAATTGTTTTATCACTAGTGCTGTAGCGTATTTGAATTGCCTTAACAAAATTTAAATTGGGTGGCATGTGGAGAGCCAGAGAGTGGCGGCTGGTGAATTGGATATTGGACCAGTGGTTAAGCTTGACCTCAAGAACAATCTCTGCATAGCACAAGATTGAATGCCCTGAAGAGATGGCAGTAGCCTGCTTGGGTAAATCCTGTGCAAAATTACGGAACTTTTGCACAAAAGAGCACAAAGCAAAAGGGTTTTTGAGCATGAGTTCAGACACCAGCTTCATCAATAAAACCAATGTTTTGGACTTTCCTTTGTTTGCAGATTTTTGATTAGCGATTCAATCTCTGTACCTCTAAATTTTAAAATGAATGAATTTAACATAAAACCACCGTAGTCTCAACAACATACAGAACCTCTGGTCTTTTACAATTTTCCTCCCATTTATTGTAAGTTGTACCTTTATATATTGCGTGTCTATTAACATGAACCAATATCTATCACTTTTTAACATTTAAATAATTTACGAAATAAAAATGGAAGTAATGGGCAAAATATGTAATAATACTTGCTTCTATATTTACTTATATAGCTACTATGCCATTTTCTTTGTTACTTCATAAGATTTCAAATTATGGTGTCTTTTATTCCAACTTCAAGGATTCCCTTCAGGATTGCTTGATATTAATGACAAACTCTGGGTTTTCATTTGTCTGAAAAATGTTAATTTCCTCTTTACTTTTTTAAGGGAAAGATAGGAGGAGAAAGAGAGAGAGAGAGATAGAAATAGAAATATTTTTTCATCTGTTTTTGTTTCTCTGACACTTAGTTGTGTGTGTGGTGCTTGAGGATGAACCCAGGTCCCCACACAGGCCAGGCAAGTGCTCTAACCATTTAGCAACTGAGCCACTGCTCCAACCCCTTTATTTTGATGGATATTTTTGCCAGACAGAGTATTGTTGAGTGATACTCTTTCCTTCTTCCTCTTTTTTCCTCTCCTCCCCCACTCCACCCTCTTCATCTTCTCTTTCTCCTTCTCTTTAAAAATAACATACTGCCTTTAGGTCCTCCATGGTTTCTGAAGAAAAATCAATGCATAGTCTGCAAACTTCCTTTGTATGTGACAATCTGCTTTCATCAGGCTGCTTTAAAGAATCTTTGAGAATTTGATTGTGATACATCTCAGAATTTCTTTGACTTTCCTTGAGTTCTTTGTTTCATAGATATGTATAGACTCATATCTTGGATCCAATTTGGGCATTCATGGCTATTATTTCTTGAAATGTGATTTTTCTGCATTATCTCTCTCCTTTAGCTCTTGAACTCCTAGTTTTTATACATTGTTACACTTAATGGCACCCTGTCACCCTTTCTAAAGCTTTGTTTATTTTCCTTCCCTTTTTTTTCTATTTGTACTCCTCAAACAACTTAATCTTCATTGACACATCTTGATTCTTCGGCATTGTTGAAATTTTCTCATGGATTTTTAATTTATTACTGTAACTTTCAGCTTTGGAATTTCTACTTGTTCATTTTTTAAAATTTCTACTCTGGATTGATGTTCTCTGTGTTTGTGGGACATTTTCCCCTGGTTTTCTGGCCATGGTTTCCTTTAGCTCTTTGACTATAATGAAGAGAGTTGATATAAAGTCTGTCTAGTAAACCTAATACCTAGACTTGCTGAGATCAATCTTTTATTGCCTTTTTTTCTGTGAATAACCATCTTTTCTATCTCTTCACATTTTTTGTTGTTGCTATTAAAATTGAATTATTTGAGTATTATAATGTGGTGGCTCTGGAAATTAGGTTGTTTGTTGCTATTATTGTGAGTTGTCGATTTCATCATTACTTGTTTATATCCTCTCTATACCGTTTCACATTAGGCTTGCAAAGGGTGAGTGACTTGGAGTCAAAGTGTATTTTAGTTTCCACAGAGTTTGTCCCATTATTCTCTGCAACAGAGTTGTTCATTCATTCTCTGTCTGCCAGGTCAAGGTGCTGCTATATTGGAACACTCGTTTCAGGTGATACTGCTCCTGTGAAGTATATTTTGAACTCTGGTTTTCTAAAGTGCCTAGGACTTATCTACATCACTATTTTAGTTAGCTTTCTTGCCACTATGATCAAAACACTGGCAAAGAACAACATAGAAGAGGAACAGTTAACTAGGAATTCAGAATTTCAGAGATCTCAGTCCATAGACAGCCAACTCCATCACACTGGACCCAAGATGAGGCAGTGCATCATTGGAGAAGGGCCCAGTGGAGGACAGCTAGTCAGGTCTTAGAGAGGTCAGGAAGCAGAGAGAGAGGATGGGGGGGGTAAAGGGCCATGGGGAGATTGCATCCTTCCAGGACACACCCTTTGTGACCTACCATCTTCAGTCTCACCCATCAGCCAGTGGTTACCAGACATTCAAATTAGGATGGACTGATAAGGTTCCACCTCTTTCAATCTGATCATTTCACATTCCTGCACTCATACAGGAGCTTTTGGGGGCACACTTCACATCTAAACCATAATAGTCATTGTTACTGATATGTTGTAGAAGTTATATTTTTTATTTTATTTCTGATTGTATTTCATGGTACAAGACATACTAAAGTTTATTTATCTATTAACCAATGAAGGAACATCTGAATTGTCCCCAGTATTTGGCTATCACAAATAAAACCTATATAAATATTCTAGACATATTTGGTCAACATAACTTTTGATTTATCTGGGATAAATGCCCATATGTGTAATTATCAGGTCATAAGAAAATGTTTTATTTTGTAAGAAATTAGCAATCTCTTTAGCAAATTAACTATGCCATTTAACAATTCCCCAAGCTATAAATGAGTCACATAGTTTTTCTATATTTTCACCAGCATTTGTTGCTATTATTTTTTTTTTTTTATCTTAGTCCCGGGTTAGGGGTATATAGTGATAGTTCATTGTGGTTTTAGCTCACACTTCTCTAATGCCTGGGGCTGATCACTTTTCATGTGCCTCTTTTCTATCTGTGTTGCATTCTCTTTATCTTTCACATCTTTATCCATTTTCTATTTTAAAGGAGAATGTCATTTCTTATGCTTGAGAGAGAGAGAAGAGAGAAGAGAGAGAGAGAATCCATTTTACTTAGTTTTTCATTTGACTTTCATTGATCAGACACTTCTTTGTGTATGTGGTGCTGGGGTTCAAACCCGCATCCCTGCAAGACAAGTGCCTTAACCTCAGAGCCACTGCTCCAGTCCCCCTTTATCCATTTTCTAATGAAATTGTTTTTACTGCCGAATTTTGAAATTCCTTCACATGCTCTCAGGATTGGTTATCTGTTAGATTTGTGGTTCACAAGCATTCTTTCCAGCCTGCAGCTTGTCTTTTCATTAGCCACAAGGCTTTCTACAGGGCAATTGTTTTATTTTTTCTAATTTCTGAAATAAAATGTCACTTTCCATCCCCCACTTTTTTTTTGGGGGGGGAAGAGAGAGGGACCGTGACAGAGAAAGAGAGAATCAATTTTATTTAGTTTTTCATGTGGCTTTCATTGCTCCAAGACTTCATTGTGTATGTGGTGCTGGGGCTTGAACTCGCGTACTCGTGCATGCCAGGCCTGTGCCACAACTGCTGAGCCACCGCTCCAGGCCTCACTTTCCCCTTTCATGAATTTTTGCTATTGTTGTCAAGTTTAAGAAATCTTTGGCTAAACTTCACTCCCAAATAGTTTTGAAAATTTCCCCTAAAAAATTTATAGCTTTTGTATACAAAAGTTTTTTTTTAAACTTTTGTATACAAAAGTTTAAAATCAATTTGAGCTGAGGTCTGAAGTTCAAGTTTAGATTGAGATTCAGAATTTGCTCCATTTGTTCAAATTAATATTCTTCCTCCATTAAATCGCTTAATAAATAAAGAGCAAATGGATATTACTAAAATACACTTCTGTCATTCTAGCTGGGACTAAATAAAAGGTCATATCAGTAGATTACTTCGGAAATATTTGGCTTGTTAAATAAAAGGGAAATCAAAGGTGTGGAGAGCTTAGGTGAAAAACAGGAGGAATGAATTTTGCTCACATTAATAGAATGAATAATAGAAACAAACGATTCCTCTGCTTTTTCAAAGATGGGAATAATGAAGAACTAATAATGACATTGAAGGGCAGTCACATACCATTTTGGAATGTGTTCCTTGTCTCCTGCTCTTTGTTATCCCTTTTTTTCTACCAATGATTAGTGATAAAACCCTTACACTAAAAAGAAGATATTTTTAATAGTCTTGAGGAAGAAGGAATTCCACAGAAGAGAGAAAAAATATTTTAACTCCCCTAACCTACAATTAAAAATAAGAAATGAATAAAAAGCCAATCTGGGAACCAGATTGCAACCTGGGAGATTACTTAAACCTTAAACAGTCCATGGAGGGTTTGCAGCCATTTATACCTTACTAGTCTAGCAATTTATACTGTTTTATAAAATAGCATTATGTCTAATATATCAGTGAGGTTGCAAATGTTAAAGATTATTCTAAGAATTTCCAATTTTCGTTGCGATGCATTATAAATAGTACAACAGCTAGTGAAAAGCAATTATAGAACAGATGTATATACCATCAATCTTACAAGAAGAAAAATATCACAGTAAAGGTCATTAAAAAGATCAGAAAACTTCAAAATATGAATTTAGTATAAATACAAAATTTAAAATGGGTAAATGAGTCTACATATTTAAAACACTAACATGGTAAAATCTGATCTAATATTCTCATTTGTATGCATACGACTTTTCATAGTGTTTCAAGTAAAAAAGGAACAGGAGATAATTTAAATATAAAAATATGTGTTTGCATGAAATCTGTGAATTTTAGTTATGCGATTTTTATCTTAGGCTTTGAAACAGCCAGGTAATATAAATTTAAGAATGCTAAAGATTTTTGATGTCTCAGAGAAATAATATATTTTAATGAAGTCCAACATGTGAAATAAATCCCTTTAGAGATTCAAAACCTGGAGTCTTGTAATAATAAGCAAGCTTACCATAAACTCGTCATATGTAAAATATATTCAAGATATATATGACAAAATTCTAAGAATAAGCTAATAAAAATAATACAGGAAAGTACTCCTTTCACATATCTTTCTTTTTCTGTAAAAAGAAATTTTAATAATCATTCACTAAGATGTTAACACATAAAGAAAATGTAATACATATTGAATACATATCACTATAATATTTAGTAACAATATAAATGCATTTTTATACTTAAAAATGTTTGGAGGACTTCATTTCTTTATTTTTCAGTGTATTTGGGGAAATTTTTAATTCTAAACAATTTACTATTTCAAAGTGAATACTAACAAACTCTTCATATTTCTAATGCATCTCAGATTAAAATTCAGAAGAAAAAATAAGGAAAATATAATTCACTTGGCAAACATTTAACTGTCTAGATATTTTTTTGAAGTAACAGATTCTTTTTAAAATTTTTGTTGCATATCTCTTTTTTTTTTGAACAACCTTATAAGTTTTTTTTTTAAATGATAGGATCATACTTTTAATGAACAAGCAATGCAGTTTCTTTTTTTTTTATTATTTTTTGAACAACCTTACACGATTTTAACAAAATAATATAAAATGTGTATAAAATGTGTAAATATTCTGGATACCTTACAAGTTTTTAACAAAATAATATAAAATGTGTATAGTTTCTGGATACTAGATTTACCCCCAGGGGTGCCCCTCAGTTACCCACCCATATCCCTCCCTTCCCTTACCCACAATATCTCTAAAAATGTATTAGGCTGTAAAACATTACACCTTATCTAGATTTAAAACATGATAATAGACCACCTTTCTGAATGGCCAGGGTAGAGTTCCAACCTTCACAGATGGGTGGAGACATTCAACCCTTGGTTCTCTGGGTTAAGCTGATATTACTAAGCATAATTTCTTCCATAGCCATCCATTTACCTTCAAAGGCTGCAATATCACTGTTTCTAATTGCTGCGTAAAATTCCATGGCATATATGTACCACAGTTTTTGGATCCATTCATCCAGTGAGGGACCTCTGCGTTGTTTCCATAGCCTGGACCAGCCCTCCATAGGTCTAAGGACTTTATTTCTTACCAAGATGGAATAACCCTATTCTGCGTGTCCTCCTTCTTAAAAGTTAAAAAGAAAACCCTCAAACATAGCACAAACCAACAGAGTAAGATCCTTCAAAGGGGAAAGAATAAAGCACACTGCCTATGGACATCAGGACTTCGCAAACTACATGACAGTGAACTCCCTGGGTTTCTTTGTTGTCTCCCCTATGTCCCTGATGGAGCATTTCAGTTTCTCCAAAACATTCATCCACAAGCAAAGATCGCAAAACAAAACACACACACACACACACACACACACACACACACAAACACACAAACAAAAACAAAACCTCCAACCAAAGCCTTCTACTCCTAATGAATGGATCAGGGAAAGGGTGGAATAAAAGGTGGCCTAATAGAACAAATAAACCTTTGAGTAATACCTATCTCATTCTGTCCCATCACAAATGGACAAACTGCCCCTACCCATGTTTCAGTGGGCAGAATAAGACACAGATGTATGCCCCCACTTCATGAAAGCAGGAAGTAGCCATCTGGTTTCCCCACTTAGGTAGTGTTGACAGACCATGCAGGGAACTGATTTGGCTCCTGCCCAAAAGAAGCCAGCAGTGCTGTGTTTGCTTCACCAGGGTAGTGTCAACAGGGTTCAAAATGAAATGTTTCCTCTCCTGCACAGGAGGAAGGAAACTTAAAGTGGATGTGTGTAATGTACTAATTGCTAACCCACTTCACCCCCCCCTTCTCCATAGGTGTTAATGGGGCCCAGCAAACAGCCCACTCAAATATTCCCAACTGATTTTTATAATAAATAAAAGCAATTCCTTAACTTTTGCTATTTTTAACAAATAAATCAATTGTCATTTCATACACAAATTTTTTATGAAAGAAAGTCAACATAAATCCCAGATTCTAACTCAAAATTGATAATAAACACAAATACAGAGTTATAAAAGTTTTTTATAAGAGAGAGGGAGAGTGAGAGAGAGAGAGAGAGAGAAAGAGAGGAACAACTTTGCTTAGTTTTTTATCTGGTCTTTGTTGCTCCAACACTTCATTGTATATGTGGTGCTGGGATTTGAACTCAGGTCCTTACGCATGACAGGCAAGCACCATAACTGCTGAGCCACTGCTCCAGCCCCTAGTAGAAAAGTTTTACAAAGAAAACAGGAAAGCACACAGAATACAAGATTAGGCAAATTTCATAAACTTGACACACAATGTATGGATCATAAAAGGAAGAAATGATAAATTTGACTTCATCAAAATTTAAAAGTTTTGCTCTTAAAAACTCCATGTGAAGGGTATGAGGAGATAAGGTAAAAATGAAGAGAAAGCATTTATAAACCACTTGTCTGACAAAAGGCCAGAATTACAATAAAAGCAACTCTGATAGCTGGGTTCTTTGGCACACGCCTGTAATCCCTGCAACTCCAGAGGATGAGACAGAATGATCACAAGTTGGAGGTCAAACTCTGCAACTTGAGACCCTGTCTCAAAATAAAAATAAAAAATGGATGTAGGTGTAGCTCAGTGGTAGAGCACTTCTGGGTTTAATTCCAAGTTTTTTCTCACACTCACTACAGAAAGAACTCCAAAGCTCAACCATAGGAAAGCCAAACAATACGAATAGAGAATGAGCAAAATCTATGCAGGCATTTAATGGAAAATGAGATTTAGATGTAAATAAGTGCATGAAAATATACTTAATATATCATTATCCATTAGAGAAAAGCAAGTAAAGATCAGAGGAGTAGACAAAATGGAATGAAAGGGAAGGAAGAGGGACATGCACATCCAAAAGTCACTAAGAAACAAAGAAAAAAATTATTAGAAATAACAGAAAGATCAGTACACAAGGGGAAGAGAACTGAGGGTGAGAGGAAGAGAGGGGAAGGGGAAATACTGGGGACTGAATTAGAACAAATTATATTCCATGCTTTTATTATTATGTCATTGTATATTCTATTGTCATGTATAACTGAAAAAAATCAATAAAATTAAAAAAACATTGGAATATTGTTACACACTTATAATGGTTAAAAGAAAAAACTGTGAGAACACTAGCCCCTACCTCCTAAAATTTCCACAACCTCCCAATAGTGCCACCACTGGGGACCAAGATTTTAACCTACAAATCTTTGGCGATGTTCCAGATCCCAACTGTAACTTATGTTAACTTTTGGTAAGTACAAAAATGTTAGCAGATTTTTGTAGCAATTGTGGTAGTTCCTGACATAAATAATAGATGCCCAACAATTTTTCATGGATAAATAAGTGAACAGTTGAATTGAGCTCTACCAAATGACTATGAGTGATAATGGGTAAGCATTTAATGAGGAGTGTAAAATCTACAGGAATAAAGCCTGGTACTTTGAGAGATTCTGGTATGTTTAAGAAAATCCCAGCAGAAAAGTGAACAAAGCAATCCGTAGAATGTTAGGAGATGAAGCTGGAAAGGGAAGCAGAGCTTTTAGCATGCAGAGTAAGCCATGTTATCCATTTTGGAATTTATTCCAAGGTGATGGAGAGTTATTGACCAATTTGTATCAGGAGAATTATGTTTGAATTAGTTGAAAAGATATGAGGAAATCAATCAGAAGTCCATTTGTGCAATCCAAGAAATTATTGAAGCTGGAATTTGGTAGATGGCAATGAGGTTAGAAAACATTTGGAAAGATTGAAGATCCTTTAGAAAGTAGGATGAAAGAGATCTGAGATTGCTGAATGAGTAAATTTTGAAAGGGGTCAAGGAAACTAACTACCAATGGGCATAGAGGAATATGGAGGAATTAGGTGGAGGGAGGTGTAGCAGAGTTGCAGAGGACACATGTTCTGAGTATGTTCTTTTGAGACCATAATAAGATCTAAGGGTATGATGTTTGAAAGAAAAGTTTTACATAAATACAATGGAAATAGTGTGAACTACTGAAAGACACAGATAAGTAATGGCAATTCATATTCCAGAGGGGCATAAATTGTCTTAGGAAGAGAGAGAGAGGTGTGTAAGGAAAGAACAAACAACAAAGCTCCAAGAATCTTATATATTTAATAGACAAAGTCCAACAAGCACAATTGCAAGAGATAGAAGACATGGGTGTCAGTAGTGTTAAGGAACTAAAATGTTTCTGAAAGTGATCAAAACTCTTAAAGTTTAAAAGTGACTGACAGAAATCCAAAATCAAGTGGTTTATGGTAAATGTCTAGAAGAAATCTAGGTCTAACACATTACCATGTATAATAACTACAAACATTTGCTATTACTGGTATTGCAAAAATAAATAAATCAATGAATAAGTGAAGCAGATGGGATTATGATTCTCTTATTTTACATAATCTCTCATACATAAGCAGAGTTGAGGTAGTCTGCAAACATGTTCTAAATTGGATTTTTTATCTTGTCTTTTTGAAATAAATCGCCCACTTTTATTAGCAAATTATTCTCCTTCACAAAGCTGATAAAAATATAAAATGCATTATTTTAATCTGATAATAAAAGTTAAACATTTCTATTGTTTGAAATTTGGCAAATAAAAATTTTGAGAAGAAAAAATCATTCAAAATATGACACCCAATGAAAACCATGATTATTACATATATTTTATTGCACTTATGCAATTGATATTATACACATGCCTATAATTAATATCATAATATAAAATATATTTTATAACTCATGTTTGTGAATCTTTGGCTATCTGAAGACTTTATTAGTAGATAATGAAACAGAAATTTTAGCAGTCACAACATGAAGACAGGAATCAGAATATCCTCCTCTAAATCAACCATTATAGTGAATTCATAATCTTTAAATAAAGATTCATAATCTTTAGTAAATATTACTGAGTGACTGCCTATAAAAATACAATAACAAAACAATTATTTTTCACTGATAGAAGGTTACATGAGGTAGTAGTATTTGTGTTTCTCATCTCTGCTTTGGTTTCTAACATGGAATGGTTTATAATGAACACACACTTAACATACAAATAATTGTGTTTGCTGGTACTTTAATCCTATATAAAAGTTGATTTCCTTATAGTCAATCATTTTTGAGTAAGCTGATTTTTATTTTGTATCATGTATGTTTTCTATATTACTTCAAAGTTCAATAGGGAAGTTCTTTGCTATTTTTCTGAGGAATTAATTTACTAAAATTTGTAAGAATCCCATATAAATAAATTAGTTTTTAATTAAAAACAGAAGAGAAACAGACAATGTATATGTATATAAGAAAAAATGTGGAATCCTATTTTTTAAATTACATTTATGTTCTGGAGAAAAGCAATTCATTTTGAATAGATAGTGCAATTGCAAATAAAACACAAATTGTATCCAGGAAAAGCAGTGATCCAAGAGATTGCATCTCAGCACAAAGCTTTATCAATGTTAAAGTGCTGAATCTCTCCAGTAGGGGAATGTGGAGCTTGTTTGCCATATTAAAGGTGAAGAAAACCTATTCCTGCCCTTGTAAAATTAGGTCAGGCTTCAAAAGAGACATTTTTATGCTTAAAGTTACAAAACAGTTCTCACGGGCATTGTTTTACTTTCATAGTTTTAGCTGTGTTTACTACATGTGAAATGTGAAAGATTTAGGGACTAGCCAGAGGCAGAAGTCATCGTGACTAATGCAACTCCATTTTAGAGAAAGCTGTTTCTCAATTGGGCATCAGGTTAAGGTAAAACAAACTGGAAAATGTGGTATATAAGATGTGAGTGCTGCGGGACTTTAACCAAGCCTAAGTTCTTTCATGCTATAGTGTTCTTTTTCAGTTCCTTGTCCTCCAAGCGTCATTGGTAAATGGAGCCTGCGCCAGTCCATTAACTCACTCTATAAATAGTAGTGGTTTTGATGATTCCTTCTTGACTCACCAAATGGTAAAATTAACAGGCAATGTTGATTTACTACTGACCTTTCTGGTTTCATCATTGAAATACAGAGTACCCAAAGGAGTTTAGAACACACTAAGCATTCAGTACATGTATTATATGAAAGAATGAATGACTGTTATTCAGGACTCTTTTGAAAAGCATTGTGTCTATGCAGTTACCAAAAGAATTACACATAGGAAATCAGTTTGTGAAGCAATAAGCCTGTGTACTGGGTGTGAAAGAGAATCTTTCTCTCTCTTGCTGTGTGTGTGTGTGTGTGTGTGTGAGAGAGAGAGAGAGAGAGAGAGAGACAGAGACAGAGAAAATATAATGAGAAATGTCTGTATCTTTAGGAATTTCTTGCTGGGTTCTTCCTCTATCTTCTTCCATCTTCTGTGAATGTTTTGACATAAATATAGACCCTATTTTTAAAATGTCCCCCAAATGGAAATCACTATAATGAATAGCAATATATAGTCATCTGATCAATTCCCTTAAAAGAAATTAGAGCTCCTAGTGATTTTTTTAAGGCACTGAGATATGCCTTAAATGCCATAAGAAAAAGTCCTATGTTCAGGGAACAAGAACTCTGAACAACCTTGAACTCCAACAACTTTGTATGTGGCTCTGCCGTTCTCAGATCTTTACTGAAGATTGTTTCCTCATCTAAAAGTAAAGTCATTCCATTTGACTTCTGGATTCCCTTCTCTGAAATAAAAAAATATTCTAAAAGGATTCATAAAAATACAAATTTGGAAAAGTCCTTTTATGGAGACCTCTAACAATATAATGGCATGTTGTTACTCTCTTGGAAAAAGAGGAGGAGAGTTAAACATATCTGACTCCCAGAGCTCATTTTAGATTAAAATCTTTGATGTTTTCTTTAAGTTCTATAGACTAATATCCATATCTGATGGCAATTACAATCCTAATGGAAAAATAGGAGCTGTGACTGTTTTCTTTTGTTAGTGGACTAGGATGCTGTTTTGAAAAAAAATGCTATCTGTGACAAGATGTAATTCAGATTAACTTTTCAAAGTATCTCATTACAATTCTGTAAGTTTACTATGTAGAACAAAATAACAAAATAACTTTAACTCTTCTCTAACTCTCCATAATTTCATTTTTTTAATGAACCATAGATTCAAAGCCTTCAGCAAGTAATGGCCTTGGCCTTATATTTAATAACATTTTTCATACCAATTATATTTATTCTGGCAGTTATTTCCTTTAATGGAAAGTGATATTTTCTATTTGGAAGAATGACATAAATTTTTGTTCTAGAATATATTTAAGTAAAAGTGGAAATTGAATTATTTTAAACACAATAAACCACTGGAAGTGTAGGACCTATACGGATAAAATAAGAGTAGAGAAAGTGATAAACAGATTCTGAATGCTAGGAAAAGCCTGGCTTGGGAAATGCATGCTCATATGTGGAGCTCTCCCTATTGTGTGAGACCTCTTCCATAATCATAATAGCTTGTTGCAGTTAACTTCCAAAATTATTCTCTTGCCTACAACAGGGAAGTTGCATGCACTGAAAGCCAGCTAAGTGCCTGATTATATGTGGGGTTTTGGCATTGACTATTTAATGGAGTTTTCTGTGTTCCTCTCAATCAAAGATCAGAGATTGTCTGACCTAACCTGTGTTTGTAAGTGGGCAAGCAAGTTTAGATTTTGTCTTTGAGAACCTCTTTAGGTTTCTCTTTTATTGAAAGGAATCTGGCATAAGGCATGTTTTTCTCTTTGTATATTCTCTTATATTAAAGATAGAAAATACAGTTTGTATAGTCCCCTTTTTTGATGATTGTATAACACCTATCATCTTCTTAAAATTAACCTAGCTTTTTCCTTGAAATTTTACTTACAGTAATTTAGTGTACAAAACAAAAAACAATTACAGGTCAGCTTTAATATAGATATAAGATGTTTATTGAAACAGTTTTTGTATAAGTGAAAATTAAGCAAGTTTTCTTGAAATGTTTTCTACAATACATTTTTAGAGTATTTCTTTTATTCTTTCAGTTTTCTTTCTGCCTCTCTTACCATTCCTTTCTGACTTTCCTGCTTCTCTTCACCACTTCAAACTTAATGGCAGAAATCTCAGCCCAAACTTCTTTCAACTTTTTCTTGATCTACCCTTTGTGACCTGATATTTCATCCAGTCTGAGGATTTAAATAGCCTTTAACCATTGGTGATTCTAAACTTTCACTCTCAAGTGTTTCTTTCCTCCAAAATCAAAGCTAATATGTGATTTTATTTCTGAGAGTGGTTCTGAAAGAACAAAATTTTAAGGAAGAGTTTTCTGAATTGGTTTGGGGTTCCTGGAATTGGCTAATATGACTGGATAAAACATGCTACTGCCTGCCACTGCTTATAGAGATACATTAAATATATGCATTGCCTGCTCCTGACCAACTTCTTTTAAGCAGCAAGGAGCTAAGTTACTCTGTGGCATTTTTGAATATTTTTTGAAAAGTAAAGTAAAGAACATATTGTTGTATCTGGGGCCTCCCACAACCAGAAAAAGAAACACAATGCTTAGAGAAACTTTTCTGGTTTTGGAAGCAATGTATTCTCCATTTGGTTGTTATTATTTCATCTAATTTACTGTGTACAATACAAAGCTTTAAATTCTGATGGAGCCCAGAACAAGAGAACACTCTATAAAAGACCAAGCTACTGCCCAAGCTGCTCTGCCACTGTGCCATATGACCTGATGATTATGATAGTGTGTTTGGTGCCAATTGGTGGATAGGAATGCTGACTAGAGCCTTTGCAAGGTGCATATTAATGAATCACAGTTTAGATCTTCAAGCTTTTGAAGAAAGGCCTTGATATCATCCACTCCCAACTGGTCTCCTTTTCAGAGATAGCTCATGGCCTGTTGCTGGGCCATGGTAAAAACCAAATGTTGACTTTGAGCTGCTAAATGACCATGCAATCTGAGCTACCTGTCATGAATTAAATGTTAGATATTCATATGAAACTAAAGTGGCATATATGTGATTAGGCCTGGGGTGGTCCTGTAGGCACAAGTAAGTCACAAAAAAAGTTATGGCCCAAATGTCCAGGGTCCCACTCTTTCTACATAGTTCTTCTCCCCTTACTGTGCCTATGGTCTCATAGTTCCTTGCAGGAGTTCCTTGCAGTCACCTAACAGATGAAGAAAATGTCTGGTTTGCAGAGGGTTTTGTATGACATGCAGGCGCTAGCCTGAAAAAGACAGCCATAGAGGTCCCTCTTGAGAACATTCCTTAAAGAAAGTATGAAGGACATCTTCCCACTTGGCATAACTTTTGGCAGTGAATCTGGTTGTTCACTTTGCTTAGGAGAAAAAATGGTCATATGTAGAATGGTGTACTGATTAGTGAGCTGTAGCTAAGGTCTGGCTTGATGATCAGGGATATCAAAGGAATTTGGTAGGAAAACTGGTGACAGCTAAATTGAGGGAAAAGGTATGTGGTAAATCTTTAATAATGAGCAAAAAAAAAGTTATTATTCATGCTCCCCAAAGGAAAACCTTAGAAAAGGAGAGTTTTAATGATCATGTGGCTAAGTTCACCCATTCAGAGAAACCCTGTGCTAACGTATGCAAGAGGAAGAGCATATCATATTCTGAAATCTTAAAAAGCCTCTATGTGACTGCTTCTTGTTGAGATCATGCTACATATTGTACTGTTTGAGAATGATGACAAGTTTAAAGAATCAGGAGAAATGGTTGGAGGGCAAGCTTTATAGAAATCATCAGTGAATGGCTGGAGATATAGATCAGTGGTAGATCACGTGCTTAGCAGGTCCAAAGTCCTATGTTCGGTTGCTATCACCACAAAAAGGAAAACTCATTGGAAATAAACACTTTCATAAGGATATGAGACAAATTATGAATATTATTGACTAAATATTGTCATTAAGGAAAAGCCTCCCTCAACCAAATTATTGAGACACTGTGTCTAATGGATATAGGTATAGGGAACCTTCTTCCAAAAAAGCTCAGTGGAGAGATTATACTTAGAAAACCATAATTTATCCAGTTACTGCTAATGGAAATCTAGCTTGGTTTATCATCATAGTCCAACATTAGGCATCTAGAATATGCATTTTGTATTATGACCTACTGTTTTCATTACATTGTGATTATTATCAAGATATTTTCTTTTAAATGCATGATACAAATAGTACTTTTTTTTTACCAATTAAACTATTAAACTAACAAAGATATTTTTATCATTTACTGTCCTCATAAGGTTTGTAATCATCTCTTTAGGCACCAAAAAGACAAAGTATTCAAATATCTGAGAATGTTCACAAATGACCACATGCAATACAGAAACATGCCAAAAGTATGTTTAGTTGTTTTACATTCTATGGAAGATTGCAGAAACCAAGTCAAGCTTGAAATAAAATTCAGAGACTTTATTATAGAGTCAGCACCCACAAATTATTAGAATTGTGTAGGTGTTTCAATACTGCTTTTAAAAAGAGCAGGGAAACTATTTTAGTTCACAGTACCCTTTGAGAAGTAACTTGTCAATTACGCTGAATACTGGTGTAGTTTTCAATGTGTAGAAAATAGACAGGGAATGACCTTAGACTCCTTAAAGCAAGGAGCTCAGCTGGTCTTAAACGCAGCTTCTTGGAGTGTCAAGGTGGCCACTCTATCCTCTGCATTAACTGTTTTCTGTGTATTTACTTCTATTGATGCCTTATATTGTGCTTCCTCAGACAGTGTACATCAGTCCTGGGTTAGTGTCCTTTATTACAACTTTAGAAAATGTCATTGCAATTTAAGAAACAGTGATCAAAAGTAACTACCTCCTATTACCAAGAGCCAGTTCCAGATTTCACACTAACCCAAAATAAGTAAAGAACATCATGTTCAGAGGAACTACTTTGTACATTTGACTTTTAAGGCTGAAGAATCTATGGGTAAAAAGAATATTCCTTTTGATCTGAGTTCAGTGGTTGTTACTCATATCTAAAGAGTTAGTGGAATAGGTAATGAATTAGATTGGAATATAAAAGTGGGAAAGTACGAGGTAATGATTCCCCTAAATCTCAGATCTCCCAATAAGTGACATTAAGAAATTGTCCAGATTCCAAACACCAGACTAGGCTGAAGAAGATAAAGGAGTAGAAATTTGGTGTTTGAGAAATTCCTCCCTTTTGAAAATCCCATGACTATAAATGTTTTTATAGTCATTAGGAGATTTACTTAGACATCTGAGAACCAACTTTCACCTATTAATCCATATTTTTCCCCTGAGATTTCATATGTCTGTACAGCTCTTTTCCCTTTGCACAGCTCTGCAGAGCTGCCAATCTAACAGGCATCCATGTGCTGCTGACAGGATCTGAATATTTGGTTTCTGTGGTTGGAGGTATATTATGCAGTTATTGACTTTCTTCCTTTGGGGTCAATATCAAAAATGTATTCAAACTAGAAATACTGTTCGAACAAACTCAATTTTAACCAAGAAATTAGAATCAATACATTATATCAGGACATGTATGTGCATGTGTGTGTAAGTACACAAATGTATTTAAAATACATATACACATAAACACAGTGATGTCAATTTATGCAATAACACAATAATTTGGGGCATGACACTGAAATAATCACACAAATGCATATACCTTTTATACTTGGTTAAAAAGAAAGATGATTTGTAATGTTATCTAGAAATATTTCCAACTTGCTATTTTTATTAATAAATTGTATAAGATCAATGTGTTCATCAAAAATTAAAGTCAAGATGTTCACAAGATTAGTAAGGTAAGATTCACTAAATTATTAGTGATAGCACAGGTTGGGGTGTTTTGAACACTATGCCTTTGCAACTAATCTTCTCTGAAAAATTATTCAAACACTTGAAGATTTTAATCACTTAGTAGTGTATTCTGACATGGCCAAAAAGCACCTACTTATTGAGATTTTTAAAGAGTAGGTAGTCATTAAATACTAAGCATAAGTGAATTTGTCCTACCCTTTCAAAAAGTGGTTACACTGTCATATCACATTGTGTTGAAACTCCCAGCAATCAGAAAAACACCTATCTATAAGATGGAGCAATATAGGTCAAGTTGGGCAGTGATATCCTGTCCTAGTTCGTTTACTGTGACAGCAAGGGAGAGGTTATCTAGCTTTTACATCTAGTGGTTTCTACCATACAATCCCTTTTTCATTTAAGAGTTGATGAATATCTTTTCTCTATGATGGTTTATATCCTCAAGAAGTTTCACAGAAATATATTCCCTTTGGATTTGCCTTACTGGCACATCAAATGTTCCCCAAAAGTATCACTTAAGTACCAGCCAGTTCCCCTCCTATAAGAAGCCAATAAAACTTAAAGAACTGGAGGGTAGAAAAGGATAAGTCAGGGGACTGGGTTTGCTGAGGGCCCCTCCCTTCAGCATTTTGAGTTTCATCTTTCCTGTCTTACAGAGAGGGTGTTAAAATGAATAGTCTCTTGCCTTCTTCCTTTGTCTAAACTTCTGGAGTTCTTGACAGCAGATCAGAGGAGACTTACCACAAAGTGAAACAAGCCCAGCAGATCTGTCATATACAAGGGTTTGGCTCCAAAAAGAGATTCAGGATCCTGGCAGGTGGAATAAGGGGCAAGACACAGTTGGGATAGCAGGCATGTTTATCCAGGATGTCAATAGCTCCTAGTTAGCTCCCAGCTCCAACTTCAGCCCCCAGCCAGTTCCATAGGCCACTTTTATATGCATTCCAAACAAAGAAGGCACCCTGATAACATCAGTGGTTACATGTTCAGCAAATGTGTATGACTTCAAGTACATACATTGAATCCGAGGGTTTATGACCTTGAATCAGAGTGTTTCTGACCTTGACTACACACTAAGTGTAAGATGTTCAGTTCCCAGGCTTGACTACACACTAAAAACATAACATAAAACATAACATAGCCCTCTGGAAGTCTCAGTGAGGGAGCCTAACTATGGCCGTTTTGGACCTGCCCCAACAAGATCTTTAATCTTATTTGGGGAGGATACATTCTACATGTCATATAGTAATAGAAATTTTGTAAGCTTTGCCAAAGAAATTTTCATTGCAGAATATCTGTCATCTGTCACATTTTTGTGTTGGGAGCACTAAAAAAATGGATATTTTATATTAGTAATTTTGATTCCTTCCTTTCATCCTACTCTTTTTATTTTTATGGTAAGAAATCCCAAAATTCTATCAGCTTCAGTTTCCACAGAAACTGAGTTAACTTCTATTCCCCTATTTATGCTGTTGATGTCTATAATTTTCTGTTTTTCTTCCTCGAATATCATTAATTTAAAAAAACATTAAAGTAACTTAGCCTGTTGTAATTGTGGTAGTAGAAACTGGAATGAGTAATTTCAATAAGCCTCTTTGAGTCCAAGGGTTCTTTTTACCTTAATGCTGTAAGAATGCTAGTTGTTTCAATTGATGGATCAATATTTGTATCCATGCAGCAATTATAATCCTAAATAGAATTGTGAGAATTAGGAATTTTCTTCTTTTGGTTAGTGGTCTAAGTGCCGTATCTAGGAAAATACAGTATCCATGGCAACTTGATGTTCAACTTGGAACTCTTGAACATTTTGCTTTTTTTAATGTACATTGTTGTGATTTATAATCATACTAATGACCTCCTAGTTAGGCATTTTCTGTCCATTAACAGCAGGCTCCATTAAAGGCCCCTAATTTCACCTGAGACCACTACACTTTCAAATTGATCATTAATGCCAAGAACGTATCTAATCTGAAGGTCATTACTGCGTAAATAATGCCTTGAAAAGTTATGCAAGGCTAGCAATTAGGTCAGCTTTTAGATAGTTTTAGAAAGTTTGTCCAAACAGTACTATCAGACAAAACAACAATAATAATGAAAGCCCAGACCCCTGATGGAAATGAAAATTTGTCTCCAGGTTGTTGGCCTTTTAAAAATAACTTTGAGATTTTAATGATATGAGAGCTATATACAGTCTGGAATTACTAACTTGCTCACTCCTTCTTAGTCCCATTGAGATTCCACCCACTCTTCTAGGAACTGTCTGCTCCAGAATGCATTTCCTGCTGTGTTCATTACCTTGCAAAGTCAAGAGTATCACTGGCCTGTTTACGTTAATTGCTCTTGGTGGTTACAAGTGAGGAGAAGAGAACAAAAATTAATGTGGAAAGCTCTTGATTTCTACTGTGAATAATCAACTGTACTCAGTTTTAAAAATCTAAGTGTCTTTATGATGTTTTATTTTTCCTGTAAAACAGCGTGCACTCTGCAAGGGACATTTAGGCTACAACCACATTTTTCATTTTTGCTGTTATTGAATCTGTTTACCTACATCATTGACAACTCTAATCCTACCCATTCTGCAACATCATCACTCCCGTTGATACAGGGAATATTCTGATTACCAAACAGAATTGGCCTTTCTTATCTTTTATTGTTTCTTGGATATGCCTTCAGTCACTCTATATAATCTCAATACTCTTTCTTTAAATTTTATATTTTGGTCATAAAAATAATTATTATCATTCTCCTGCCATTACAAAATTTTTTGTGGTTTTCCATTCTAATCATTCTTTAATCTATAGCAATTTATCTTTTCTTCTATCACTATGATTACTTGCCTTGGGTGATCAATCCTAATTTCGTGGGTTAAAATATCACCTGTATTCTGCAGTACAGTATCTGAGCACCAAATTGGCTCTTCTGTGATCCGGACCTCTAAATTCTTTCATTTCATCTACAAATCCATTTGATTTTTCATTAACAATTTAGTATTCATTATTCTAAAATTGATTTTCATGTGTATGTTCTTCCCCACTGAATGATGTCCGTTTATCTACTCACCCAAACTAACAATACAGAAAGTATCTTCCATTTCTCTTTTCCTGCACCACTCATATCCAGTCTCCAAATTCTGTCAATTCTATCTCAACAATTCAGAAATCTACACTTTCTCAGAGCCAATACACTGTTACTGATTTAGTTCTATTTTATATTACAAGCAAAGTTATCACCTGGACACATGAAACCCATTCTCAAATATTGCGATACATTTAAAAACATAAATCTCATCATTTTCCTTTCTGTATAAAATTTTTCAGTGACCTGATATTTGCCCATTTGATAATGTTTGAATTCTTTATCATTAAAGAATAAATCAAATGTTAGAATATAAGCTGCTTGTGAGCAAATTCCAATTTCCACATCTTTTGTTTTACCATTTTATTCTTAGTCTACATCTAGGGGAAGGGACCTCACAGCAGGAGGAAGATGAGTGAAGGAAAAGCCTTCAAACAGGCCCACTAATTGCTTGTTTTCTGTAGTTCACTTGTCTATCTCTTTTCTTGACAAGCATCCAATTTAATCCTACTTTCAGCCATTTTAACTCTTACCTCTGAAGTTTCTGAATATGTTACTTTGGGTAACTTTCAAGTGCTTTCTCCTTTACTTGGACTGCTTTACTCGTTGTTCTGACTACATCTATTTGTTCATCTTTTGAAGTTCACCTTAAACAACACATCTCCTATAATGTTTCTATGAATTAACTCAGGAACAATCTTTACATTCTTCTATCTAATACCTTTAATTCTTGATTACACTTTTATACATGTCTGTCTTACCTATAAAAACTTTAGATATTTTATACATTTAATTATCTGTCTACTTATCAATAAAAGTACCTTAGAGTCATAGAATGATCATGTTATTTTTTTAAATAAAAAAGAACAGAAAATGTTGGATTATTACTAAGGCTAAGAATTATCAAATGAAATTTTGTTTCAGACACACATATATATGAAATGCATTTCAAATAATTTTCTGTTTACAACAAGCATAGTGAAAAAGGTTTAAAAAGTTTAAAAGTTGCACCAGACTGAAATTTCTTAAAAAAAAAAAAAAAAAAGAACTGGATCTATACAACTTCTTATCTCCAGCATAGAGCACTTAGCATAAACATATTAGTGACTAAGAAAATATGCATCATTGAAATGAATGTACTGTAAAATTAATGACTTCTAGAGCCTCTGAGTTGTGTAGGATTCAGGTGAGTCCTCTACAGGAGACAGAGAAATGTCCCCTAAAGATGACCCACGCTAATCTCTGCAGCCTGTGATGATGGTGCCTCATATGGTAGAGTGACTGTGCAGAAGTGATTTTAAAAGGATCTTAACATAAAAAGATTTTCCTGACTTATCCAGTAAGACCAATATCAGAAGGGTCCTTGTAAGAGGGAGTCAAAACTGTGATGACCATGTAAAAGATGGAGTGATGCTCTTGAAGATGAAATAAAGGCCTCAAACTAAGGAATGAAGGTGTCTTCTGAAAGCTGAGGATGGCAATGAAGTGCAATCTACCCTAGGACTTGAACAAGAAACTGGTCCTGTCACCACCTTGGTTGTAGCTCATAAACCCTGTTTTGAACATCAAACTTCCAGAACTGTAATACAAATTTGTGTTGTTTCTAATCCAGTAAATTTGTGGTGATTTTTAAATACAATAATTGGATATTAAAACACCATCTACCTAAAGGAAAACTCCTTATAAATTGTGTCTCTTCTCCCATTTTTTGTAAATGCTAAGCTAAGCATTCTGAAGTCTATCTAATCCAAGTCCCAAAACACTTCCTTAGAGGATCTTTTTCCTTTGGGAATCTAAGAAAAGGAAATATCCCGTTTAGATGACCTACCTAATCTCTGCAGCCAGTGAAGACATTGCCTTATATGGTAGAGGGTCTGTAAGAGGCCACCCCTGTTTCACTAGACATTTTTTAAAAATGTTTGTCATAGGGCTAGAGCAGTGGCTCAGTGGTTATAGTGCTTTCCTGGCATGTGCAGAGTGCATGGGTTTGAGCCTCACACCATGTACACAATGAAGTGTCAGAGCAATGAAAGCCACATGAAAAACTAAATAAAGTTGATTCCCTCCTTCTCTCTCTTTCACTGTCCCTCTCTCTTTAAAACAAAAAAGGAATTTCAAATTTTGGAATCTGATCTGTTATTTTGAAAGTATTTGTATTAGTAAGTCTAAGAAGTACCATGATTTGTACCATGCTTTTAATTTGGGTATATATGGTTTAAATATATGACCATCCTGTTTTTGTAATGATGAGGCTCTCAATTTTGATCTGTGTATAGAAGAAATAAAAAGAAGCATATTTATGCGGTAAGGACTACTCATGGAGAAGAATAACAGTAAATTGAGTTTTCAAAAATGGCAGGAAGCATACATGTGGAAGAATCCTGGTATATAGCTTAAAAATATAAACTGATGTTTTTCAAGCCATGCTATGCAGACCAATATTATCTGAGTACAATGTAAAAAAAAAGTGTGCTTTCTCTTCATTACAAGCCTTATTTAGCATATGCTTCCATGAACTTTAAAATATCTTATCATTTAATTTTTTTCTTTATTATTTCTTTTTTATGATCTCCTTCTTCACCACAACCAGTGTCCAATAACCCATAGCTCTGTCTGTGGTATTCATAATTGATCTTGTTAACCAGGCCATGACTAGATTCTCATCCTAAATTTGAAAAGCAATGAGGAGAATCCTCAAAACTGTGTCTTTTAACCTTGAGAAAAAGAGA
The DNA here is from genome assembly GCA_004027875.1 of Aplodontia rufa. NCBI lineage: Eukaryota > Metazoa > Chordata > Mammalia > Rodentia > Aplodontiidae > Aplodontia > Aplodontia rufa. Next base: position 29,717 of record PVKS010011596.1, on the reverse strand, counting down.
ATTTTCTTCTTGTCCATCCATAATCTATTCCCAAATAGTTAATGCATTATTTTCAATGAGCAGATCTGAAAATCTGCTGTGTGGAATTTTACACTTGGGGTTACCATAATTTGCAGTTCTTACTTATGTGTTGCTTGGTGGCATAGCTCTATACACTTAATGTGTTTATTTGATTCTCAATGACCTAAACAAAGTCCATTTACTAGGATTTAAGAATGAAATTTGGAATATCTGATTGGTCTTTCCAGTAATAAAGATTTGAATCCTTGCTTAAAAAGTAATGTAAAGTATAAAATAGCATTTGCTGAAATGAAAGCTTGGTTGACCTTTTTGACTTTGTTTTCAAACTGTACAAGCCATCTAATTGCTCCACTAGCATTTCTAGTATGGGTTATATCAATACGTTATCCTGATATTGTTTGTTGCACTGTGATGTCTATGTTTACCACTATGTTATTTTTGACGTTAATGTACCAGACAGAAAATAAGTAGGAAAGAACAGGTCATTTTTGCAAACGGACTATAATTTGTTAGCTTCTATGAATTATGTATCAGTCTGGCGGTCATTTTGTTAGAATTTGTGCATACAGGGAACAAATGCTCATTAATTTAAAGAAATGTTTCTCTGTCCTTATTTTCTCCAAACTTTTAACATGTAAAGCAGTGACAATAATGCAAGATCATAGACTATTTACAAAGAAATATTTATTTAAGTTGCAGCATAGTTATGGAATCACCCAATTCTGATTTAAGAGCCTTAAGTCTTAGCTTAGAACATCATCCTAGGGCTTGGAGGTATTCTCCCTCTACACTAAGCCTGCTCAAATGAAGAGTAAAACAGTAGATGATCTTTAGTGGGGAGAGTATAAGGGGTAAAACCCAGAGTCTAATGAATGCTAGGCAATTGTATATGTTCTACATCCCAGTAGATGATCTTTATGCGGCATAATGCAAAGCATCATAGGCTTTGATACAGAATTGTATTTATAACTTTTTCTGTCATGTATTAGTTCCATGAACTTGAATAAGGGGTGCTTTTTTTTTGGTCATTTTTTGTGCATCAATTTCATCATCTATAAATGTGATTAATGTGTATCTATAGTGAGAAGTAAATAAAGATGATGTAATATCTAATTATACTCTGTATCTGATGGATTTCCATTATTTACCATCAGAGTGCTAATAGCAAACACACAGAATAATCACAATGTGCCAAGTCCTAAGTTAAGCAGTTTAAATACATTGCATCATTTAGTGCTCATAATAACCCAATGAGTTAGTAACTATAATTATACCCATCTTGCAAATGACAGAACTAGGAATGCAAAAGCTTAAGTTAATTATTGAAGTTTACTGAACTGGTAAGTTTCAGAGCTTTGATTTGCATATCCCTAATCTGGATCTAAAGTTCATGCTCTTAGTTATTATGTTATGTTTACAGTCAGGAAACAGAACCATGTATCCCATACTATCATAAACATTGCTTCTGATTTGTAATTTTGTACAACATTTTAGAAACAAGTTAAATAGAATTTGGGAGACCACAATTTGATTTTAACTTGTCAGTCTGTAGCTATGACCTGTAACCACTCTGACCCTTTCTCTCCATTTGTAAATCATAATGATATTGTCCTCTCAACTTCACAATTCTATTTAAAGAAAATGAGATGAATGAAATGTAAAATGATTCTGTGGGTCATAAACCAATATCCAAATAAGGAATTTGCATCTACAAGAAAAATATAATTTATAGAACTCAGACAATAAGAAGTAAATACATAAATAACCTTTATTTCCTCCTTAATTATGAAAACCTCAACATAGCATTGTACAAATAAATTGATTACATAAGCACAAGGAAAATGAATGCTGGTTTAGCATTTAGAAATTATGAAATTGCATTTGTCACATTTAATACTTTAAAAAATATGCTACCATATTATACTATACTATTCCTCTAGAGAAACTCACTTGCTACATTTCATCAACAGGAAAAGAAATAGGCTTAGGACTTACACTAATATTCCTGCTCTTCATACAAAATATGCATGACCTCTTTGGGGAAAAATTAGTAGAATTGAATTTTAAGAAAAAAATTCAAAAATAAACTAAAATAAAATTTTATTCATTAAAGTAAGATTAACTTTCTTAAACACATAAAACAAAATTCAAAGAAGAAATTTTTAAAAATATCCCACAAATTGTCAATACTACTCTAATCCAAAAATTTTATTAATTTGATTTCTGAATTTTCCCCAACATTTGTCACATGTTGTTTGACACATACTGTTAAAATAAAATAGAGGAAGACTTAGGGAGTGTACCCAGCTAGAAGAGAAGCAGAGAAAGTGGAGTAAGGAGGGGGAAATGTGTAGGATGACAAAGATGGAACATAAATCATTAAAGAGAGAATTTGAAAGTGTTAAAATTAACTGAAGCTAGGGTAAAAAAAAAGCATCTTTTTTATTTTCCCTGTGTTTAGAACGATAGTTTAATATTTACTATGGAAATTGTAAGGATAAGGGCAAATTATATAATTAGGGCTATAATATATATAGGACTCATTTGCCCTTTCTATTCTCACTGTTCAATAACTTTTTGAAAATTAAATAAATAAATTAAATACTGGTTTCTTGCTCAGGAATTGTATTTCAAAGATCATGTCATAATGATGACTATACTTCAAAAAGTGAAATATGATATTATAAACATTATAGAAAATAGAATCAACTGAGCCTGTAAAAAGTATTACATACAGCTCCTTGTCAACTCAATTATACTGTTTTAAAAATTTTTTATTAAGGAGTTGAATTGTTGTACAGTAATAAGTTACATATTAAAATACCAATATTTTTTGCATTATTCTTAAATCAGATTTATCCCCACTTCACCCATACTCTTGTCTCTTGAATCTTCCATATTTTGCCCATAAAACAATATAAATGCTTAGATTGAGAATTTTCCAAAATTGAATGACTGCTTAAGTATTATTTGGATTCTCAGGAGGGGTAAAGAGTATGCTATATTGTTGATTGACTCTCTAGATCCCTTCCTATTGTCCCTCCTTCTCCCTTCCCCTGCTTGTCCCCTCCTCCACCCCTGCTACATATCTATGGTTGCCTTAGATTATCTATTGCTATGCCTTTGATGGGTCTAGTATAAAGGTTGACTACATTTCACACAGGCCTGTGTTTATCTGGAGCCTCCACATATCAGTGAAATCCTTATTTGATTTATAATAGAAATCTCAAATTAGTGAAAAATACCAATCTAAATCTTCAATGCAGTGTGTGATACAAAGGACTATCATTAAAATGGTCACTTTTTAAAATGCTCACTAAGTTTGGCAAAAACAAATTATTCTGGGACATCTTTGCATTATTAAAAAATGCCTGAGATCTAGCATCAAGTATGGTTTATTATATGATTTATAATATAAGAAATGCAGTCAAGGAAGGAGCCAAAAAGAATAAATGAAGAACTAGGGTAAATTAAAATCAAAAAGCACAGGAGAAATGGCACACAGATAAACAAAGTCTGACTGGTGAGGCAAAAAATCTGCATAACCCTCCCAGTAATATGGTGTCCTAGAACTTTGACACCTAGATCAAATTCAGGAGTCATCTCAGCTGTGGATACTATAGATCCAGGAGCACCTTGGATAATAGTTAGCTGAATGCTTTAACAACATTCTAATCAGAAAAATAGATCATTCCTTACTCTGAGACACATAGGGTTAAACCATCTTATGGAAAGTATCTTTGATTCTAGCTTCGGGGTTGGAAAGCCAGCATTCCCTTCCAAGCCAGAATCAACCTGTACCCACTCAAAATAGAAAGGTACTGCTTCAGTGTACTTTGAAAAGATATCATAGCCTAAAAATAGGAAAAGAAAAAAATGTAAACCAATATTTTCCCTATTGTACAAAAAGTAGCAATTCAATGTTGGGATTCTTTACATAACAATAAATCTAACAATCAAGATACTTGAAACACCTTTGTTTAGGTTTCACTGAGTCTGTGCCAATGGCAGCATATTGAACAGAAGGAATTACTAGTAATCATGTTCTATGTAAAATAATTGTGCTCTTTCAAAAATGTGCACATTCTAACTTAATTTTAGATAGCTCCTCTGTAGGAACCAGAAAAAAAAAATAATGTAATTGTTTGCTGGTAGCAGTAAGTGACCAGAAGTCACCATCTGCAGAAATACACTGTTGCTTAAAGAAATGTGCCTTGGGGAGATACCACACCATATCCAATCCATTGCAGGACTCAGGAAGAAGGGTTTGCTTTCTTTCACTGTCTTGTCCTACTTAATAAAATGTTGTTGAAGAGACTAACTGGTAAGTTGAAAGGACCAATAGAAAAGTCATACTATTTATCCAAAATGTTTGTTAGCACTAGGAATGAATTCTAATTTTAATCCTCCAAAAGAATTCTAAATCACAGTATATGGAAAACATGAGAAATGTAATACAAGGCAAATATGCTACTTTGATTATCTCAGATGTAATAAATGGACTAATTTGTACTTTGAAAGCTTCCTGCAGCACATTTTGTATTGACTACTTTGAATTCCAGCCATCTTTGCACATCAGCTTTGGAAGCTCTCAGGACTGTGGCCATTTGTTCAGATTAGGTCTGTCTTCAGTAGATAAGTCTCTCCAGCAATTTTGAGCACAAGGGGAAATGTAGTGCCTTTGATGGTTTCAAAGTAGAAAACATCTCTTGTTCAATTAATTAAAGTCATTCTTTAAAATTTCCTATTTAAGGTTGCCTTATTTTTCTCACACCTGTGAATTCCAATGAGAAGTTTCAAGATGTTTTCCCCAGTTGTGCTTGGAGAGAGAGACACATTTGAGGAGAACATTGTTACTTTTGCTGAGTGAACATCAGGTAACCAGTAAGTCAGAGATAAAAAATGTACTGGTCAAGCCCGTAGGCTTTGGTCTCAGACCCTAGTTCCATTTGCTAATTGCTTAAACTCATTACCCCATAATTCACTTCTGTGCGAGATTAATAGTAGCAACAAGGGGCTGGAGCGATGGCTCCATGGTTATGGCACTTGCCCAGCATGTGCGAAGTACACAAATTCAAACCCCAGCACCACGTACATAAGAAAGTCTCAGAGCAACAAAAGCCACATGAAAAACTAAATTCAAATTGTTTCTCTCTTTCTCTCTCGCTCTCACTGTCCCTTTCTTTTTAAAACAAAATAATAACAACAAATTCATATAATGTTTATAAAGAACAAATTACAATATGCATATAAAATGTTGATACAGCATGTAATCCATAGATTATTTGCAGTGTTGTCCTTGTTGTTATTTAGGTTTAGCAGTTCTGTCTTTTATTTCCACAAGGGTGTGGCAAACTCTTCTGAAGAGAAGAAGGAAAATCAAACAGAACTCCCAGTTATTTAGCATTTAGTGTAAATGAGCTTTTAAAACTGAAATTGAGGCAGAGGGAAGAATAGATGACTTATATTTACTTAAAAGTCTCATTTTATTAACATGTCTAACTTGTCACCATTGAAGTTGTATTTCCTCTTTTCACATGAGTAATTTAGTTTCATTTATTAAGATATATTTACAGTATGCTTTGCATATTTACTGGGTAATCCTATATACAAAAAATGGGGCTCAAAAATGATCTAAGAGTTTATGTTCTAGTCAGAGAATGAGATGTACATATATTCCCCACTCAAGTTATGGTATAGCTAGAAAGCAGTATATAGCTTTAATACAAAAGAGGCACCTGCATTAGAAACCAAAATGAAACAAATGATTCAAAGGACTAAAGTATTTATGAGAAAATACAAAATGCTGTTGTTTTAGCTTTAATCAAAAACAAAAAAAAGAGTGTGTGTGGTACATAGAATTTGACAAAGTAGCTATGTGGTTTAGGAAATCAGCATGAAGTGAAAATGTGGGGTTCATTGTTCAAATATTATTTGGAGGTGCTGGAATGTAGCTCAGTAGTAAAGCACCTCCATAGCATGCATGATACCCTGGATTTGATCCCCAGTACAACACACACACACACACACACACACACACACACTTATTTGAAATTTCAAAAGAGCCATATAAGAGCATTTAACTAAGCATTGACCTTTCTAAGAAAGGCTTCTGTCCAACTTCTCATGTCTCACACATGAGAAACAAGGATCAGTTTTGAGTATAACTCAGACACTAGGATAAGCCATGGGTAATTAGACCAAAAAGTAGAATGGGAGATTTCAGGTAAACAAATATGTTCAGTTTGGGTTCTCTTAGAAGCAAACACTGAGACAAAGATTTATGAGTGAGTGCTATGGTTTAGATACGAGGTTTCTCCCAAAAGCTCCTATGTTAACAACATAAGAATGTTCAGTGGTGGAATGACCTGATTGTGGGAGTTGTAACCCAATAAGTCCATCCTGGTTTTAATGGACTGGGTTGTAACTGCAGGCAACTAAGGTGTAGCTAGAGGAGGTGGATCACTGGAGGTGTGCCCCAGGAGGGTTCTTCTTCCTTCTGGTCTTTTCTCCTTGCTCTCTTTGCTTCCTGGTCACCATGAATAGAGTAACACTCCTCCACCAGACCCTTGCACCATGATGTTCTATCTAATCTTGGGGCATAAGCAGTGAAGTCCATCTAAGATGAACTAAGTCTCTGAAACTGTAAACGAAAATAACTTTTTCTCTTCTAATATTTTCCTGTCAGGTATTTTGGTCACAGCAGTACAAAACTGACTAATACCATGAGACACAGGGAGGATGCTGGAGGGGGATGTAGAAATTGCCTAAGCTCTAATCTTTAAAATTACATTATCCTCCCCAACCCCTCCACCTTATGATCAAAGAATCAAGCTTGTGGTTGATACTAATGTTATAAGTCATGTAATGCTTTCATTGATACAGTCATTTCATCATATAGTTATTGGGACCTACTATGCATCAGATACTCTACTGTAAACTAGAAATAAAATGATAAAAAGTAATACAACCATCTCTGATTTGTACTTAGTATAGTGATTTCTATACTTAGGTACTTAAAAATTACTAAGTAATCTGTTAAGATGCAGATAATTGGGCTTCACCTAAGAGATTGATAAATCTGTGATTTAGCCTATGAATCAATAATTATCAAAAGCATCCTCAGGATGAATGTAGCTCTGAGAGAATTGCTTGAATATTCTTTGCTGTTATTTGAAAGAGAAAAACGTTTTAAAAGATAGCATAGAGTAAAAGAGTACTAAAGAAAGCTGAAAAATTGTCCCCCAAAGCTTCCATGTTTTTTTTTTAATCTCTGGAACCTGTGTTTTGTACTCTTATATAACAAAAGGGACTATCTGGGCAGTGCATTGTCAATTATCCACAGATTATTGACATGCCATTTTTGTCCAGAATCAGCTGTGAACAAAACCTTCCTTTTTAAATAATTGTTCCCTAGAATTTTTCTTGATTATCTGGGTGAGGTTAATTTAGTCACAAGAGTCCTTCTAAGTGGAAGACAAATGTGTAGTAAAAGGTGATCACTCACTGAAGCAGGTCAGAATCAGAGAGTGACAGTATTCTGCAAATCTGACTTTAAAGGTGGGGGGAAGGAATCAAATGTGAAGAATGCAGGTGGTCTCTAAAAGGTAGAAAAGACAAGAAAACAGATTCCCACCTTGCTATAGCCTCTACAAGAATATGCTCCCGACAGCACATTGATTTTGGCACAACAAAAGCCATTTCAGAGCTCTGACTCCCAGAATTGTAGTAATAAATTTGAGCGAGTTTAAGCCACTGAGTTGGGAGAAATTTGTTAGAGCAGCAATGGGAAACTAATACATCATATAACAAAAATATATAAAGCAGAATAGAACATTGAAAAGGGAATACTTAACTGATTTCAAAGAATTCTGAAAGCTTATATTTTGCATGAATGGAATAAATGAAATAAATGGACTTCAAAATCAAGCAACTGAACAAATTTCAGAAGTACAAAAGAGTGTAAGTGCATTCTATGTGGAAGAAACATTTATGACAGATGGAGACTAGAACAAGCAAGACATGTTTGGGGAATTGTAGTTTGATTGATAGGTGCATAGTATGCACGTAAATAAGGCAGGAAAAGTAGACAGGGGCCAAACTGAGAAAGATGTGAATTATGTGCTACATATTTTGCTTTTATTTTATTCTGAATTAGGTAAGATTGAAAGATTTTAAAGATCAGCACAATAGGACCACAGTTGTGCTATAATTATGGACTCTTGAATTTATCTGGACAATGCCTGAAATAGATTAAATTCTGCTGGAGTTTTCCAGGTGAAAAATGTAGAGGAACAAAACATTGGAAAAAGCAAGTTTAATTTACACTTTCAGAGAATCTAAGAACTGAAAGATCATGATGTTCCATCTCTTACATGTGAGGAACAAAATAGCCCATTCTCAACTATAAAGTACAAAATTTATCTTTATGCTGAATTTTAACTTCCTTTCTAGGTTGTATAATTGCAAAATCTGAGAAAAATGTTCAATTGTGAACTTGACGTCTGTACATGTGCACATATGCATCTATGTACGTTTGAGCGTGTGCTCATATGCTGGGATATGCATACACATTGGCTTTTATCTTGTAACTTAGAAAGATAGTCTATCTGTTGGATAAGAGGAAGTGATAGGAAATAGAAGATGCAGTTGACAGGATTGGTAAAATAGGTTTGGAATGTGAGAAAGTGAAATACAGGATGGAGACATTTTTGTTTTTATTTGCTTTTATTTCTAAGAGACCAGATCCAATAAGAGTCAGAATAAAGATTGCTCACTTGATTTGGAATCTAGAATTATAATTTAATGAAAATAATTTCTCTGTGGAAGGATAAAAAAGTCATATTGTACTGGACTGAGAACAGATTGAGATGAATTGAGGATGTGGTGAGTGGGCTTGTGATAATTCATTAATCTTATGTGTCAATTTGATTGGATCAGGGGTGCCCTTTTGTCTGACTAGACATTATTTCTGGATGTGTCTGTGAGGGTATTTCTGGAAGGGATTAATTAGCATTTGAGTTGGTAGATTGCTATCACAACGTGGCTGGGCATCATCCTATCAGTGCAGGGCTGAATTGTACAAAAAAAAAGTGGAGGAAGGGAGGATTTAGGTTCTCTGCTTGAATGTTTGAGCAAGGATATGAAGCTTTTCCTTTCATTGACATTCCTGGTTCTCATACCTTCACACCCAGATCAGAGTTCTCACCATCAGCACTCTGACTCTCAGGTCTTCGAATTTACATCACCGATTGCTTGGGTCTCTATTTTGTAAATGGTTGATCATGGGATTTCTCACCCTGCATAATCATGTGAACCAATTCTTTATAATAAAGTCCATTTGATTTATTAGTTCTGTTTCTCTGGAGAACTCTGACTAACATGGATCTCTAATTCAGGACCTTCTCTGCATATGTCACTGCCAGAGGGCCAACTTACTTCAGATGATAATGAACTCTTTGAATAGGTATTTGTTCCATTGCTAGATAGCTTTAATTTTATTGTGTTCTATGTAATAACTTTTTACCTAAATAATTTAGGATATTCTCTATAGCTTCACTAAATTAATTCCAAAAATATTCTCTTATGCTTTCTGTTAGAACTAGGACCATGTTAAAGGAGGTCTGAGATTCAGAACTTAATGAGGCACATCCTCTGTGCCTCCTTAACAGCTCCTTATGTCTATCACTGCACTTTATCTTAAAAACCAGTGAGTCTTCTGAAGTTTCCAGCTGTGCTTTATTCATCTCTGAATTTTCGAGCTCCAAACACATTGCAATGTATATAGCAGATGCTTGGTAAATATTTGTAGAATACGCATAAACCAATGAATGAATGAATTTGGCAGCAGACATTTCCCCAATCTATAAAAACATACTATATCCAGTCCTTACCCCCATCCATTTAATATTCTTCTTTTTTACTTTCCACATTTTGATTGGTGGATTATAGTTGTACATAATGATGGGCTTTGTTGCTACATAGTCATGCATGTCACAATATAACAATATAATTTGGCCAAAATCCCTCCCTAGCACATTTCCCCTTCCCTCCCATCCTTCCACCCATCTCCCATTGATTTACACTAGATCCACTTTACTTTTTTCCCCTTTTTCCTCTCTAGAGTCCACATAAAGGAAAACATATGTTCCTTCACTTTCTGTTTTTGACTTATTTCTCATAACATAATCATAATAGTTTCATTCATTTTCCTGCAAATGACTATTTCATTTTACTTAATGGCTGAATAAAACTCCATTGTGCATATCTACCACATTTTCTTTATCCATGGACTCTAGACTGGTTCCAGAGATTGGCTTTGTGAATTGTGCTGCTATAAACATGGGTATGCATGTGTCACTGTTGTATGATGACTTTAATTCTTTCGGTAAATACCAAGGAATGGTAATTCCTAATCTTTTGAGGAAACTCCAAACTGATTTCCCTAGTTATTATACTAAAATACAATGTCATAAAAAGTATAAAAAGTCGGGGTTGGAGTGGTGGCTTGGTGGTTATGGTGCTTGCCCAGCATGTACAAGTACAAGGGTTCAAACCCCAGCCATGTACACAACTGTCAGAGCAACGAGAGCCATGTGAAAAGCTCAATAGAAATTGATCCCCTCTGTCTCTCTCTCTCACACTGTCCTTCTGTCTTTCAAAAAAAATAAAATGTAAAAAGTGTTGTTGTTTTTTTTTCCTCCACCTTCTCTCCAGTTTTTATTATTGTTTGGATTATTAATGAATGACATTCTGTCTGGTCAGTTTTCTAAAGAGCTGTGGCCCTATCTTCTGCTTTGGTGCTTGAGGACACTGACTATCTTTATGTAGTGTTTTAATTTCATAAATGACCTTGTAATTTTTTTTTAGCTTTAGTTCAGAACTACTTAAAAACAGAACAATGTGGCCATAGCCTATATTCCCAGTAACTTTCCCCTTTGTGAGAAAGATGGTTTCTGGACCACAATGGGAAAAAAATCCTACTATTTTCTGAAAAAGGCAACTTTGGTAAAAATTATTATTCTATAAGTTACAAAATATTTTCTCACTATAATGCTCCAATTTTCCTAGCTGTCATTAGGCTTCCAGCTAAGGTACCCATATTTAATTCTATGTAATTCCAACAGATTGCTCAAATAAATTTATTATGAATGAGTACCATTGGTAAGTTTACTAGCATTAAATGTACAATGTTTATTTTTTGTCATCTTGTAAGTTTGTTGAATCTTTTTCCTAACAAATGTTACATTAATATGAGATTCTCTGAAAGTCTAACAAATTAAATTCAAAAGTCATTAAAGAACAGTAATTTTTTAAAAATCAAGACAAAACAAATGTTTATTCTATTTATTTTAATTAGATTCATAGTTAAGGAAAATTTTAAATAAATTTAAAAGTTATTGGTTCCAAAACTGATCTGTATATTACTTATAGTCACAATTCACCCATTCCATAATTTTATAACCTATATTGTAATTATGTAATGATTGTGTATTATATATTATGTATTTAAATATATACATGTATATATATCTTGCTTTAATTCAACAAAACAAAAACAAGACATAGGATGACATTTTACTATAGAAAAATTTTGACTTTACCATAATATTAAAAGAAAAGTGAAAATGTTATTAGCATAATTGTGATGGAGAGTTAATTTTTTCAGCATTGTTATCCCAATATAAAAACTGGAAAATCTGAGTCTGAAGACACCTGTGTGACTGGATGAACAACTACTATAAAAATAACAAAAATTCTCAGCTTGAAAGATGTTTAATTCAGCCTGCTTCCACTAGCAGAGAGACACAATGTTTCAGGAGGAATGCTCCAGGAGGAAGAATAACCCTTTCCTTTATTCTACCACAGATTGTTATCTGCTAGCAAATGAGTTGGAAACACATGTTAATAGGCTTCAGATGACAAATAGCCATGGAGCTTACTGTCTACATTCAAGCTGGTTATAGGGACACCCACTCTATTAACAAAACCACTCAGGAGACTGAGGCAGGAGGATTGCCGGTAGAAAGCCAGCCTCAGCCTCCTGAGTGGCTGGGATTAGAGGCATGCACTAGTGTGCCTGGAGAAGTTCTTTTTTAAATCTAAAAGTAACATGAATTACTTTTTATCTAAAATAACATCAGAAATTCTATCAAAATAAGTAACAGGTATATTGCCCTTAAAAGAGTTTGCAAGAACTTTAATTCATATGCTGTCATTGAAGCAACCAAAACATCAGGTAAGGTGTGTTTTAACACTCAATTTTTATTTAAGTATTTTGAATAAAAATTCAATAGGCAGAATTATGATTTGAATTGCCTATCACTAATGCAACAGACAATGCCAAAAATAATGCAAATCGTAGAATCAGTTCACTGACATATGGTTCAGATATTTTGGGCTGAAATAATTTTGCTTAAGAAAAATGAATTAATAAAAATTTTTTGAATTATGAAAAAGGAGAATATGGAATATGTGTCAATAGAATATGCTTAATGTCTTATGCCTCAGTAAAAAGCTATTTTTAAATGTCATTCTGTGGTCATTTGTTCCTGTATACTCAATGGGATTATGTTCCAACAAACCCATCCTAAATTGAAAATTAAATCCAACATTCATCTAACTCACCTAAGCTACTGAACATCAAAGTCTAAGAACCCAGTGCACTGCAGATCATGGGCTGTTCACCATCTGTCTTATTGCTGACTGGAAGCTGCAGCTACCTGCCACTGCCCAGCACCAAGATAGAATCCCTTACCCGGCAAAAGAACAAAATTCAAAGTAATATTTTACTGAATGTGTATCACTTTTTCACCATCATAAATTCAAAAACTTGCAAGTCTCACCTTTAGAAATTAGGGGTTGTCTGTACATCATGGAGCATTTTTATTTCTGTGAAAATACATTGTATTCCTTATTTCTCACACACATGTTACAGGTCTCACAATCTCTGAGAAGGACCCTGAGGCCTTTGAGCCCCACCATGGGCTGTTGCTCATACCTTGCATTATATACAAAAATAATGAGTATATAAGACCTAAATGTAAAACTGAAGACTATAAAACTTTTAGAAACATAGAAAATCTGTATTATATTAGATTAGGGAAAGATTTCTTAGATATAATACAGAAAGCAGGAGATAAAAATAAATATTATACATTGGACAATCAAAATTCAAACTTCAGTTCTTTGAAAGACACTATTAAGAATATATGGAGGGGCTAGAGTCTGGGGTGGTGGCTCGGCAGTTACAGTGCTTGCTGGGCATGCACAAGGATGCAGGTTTGAACCCCAACACCACGTACACAAGGAAGTGTTGGAGGAACAAACAGATAAAAATCTAAACAAAATTGATTCTCTCTCTCTCTCTTTCTCTCACTGATTCTCTCTTTAAAGACAACAAGAAAAGAATCTATGGAGATACTATGTTTTGAATGTGAGGTGTCCCCCAAAAGCCCAAGTGTGACAATTCAGGAAGGCTGAGGTGCACTGACTGGGTTTAAAGAGTTTAACCCAATTAGTGAGTTCATACCCTTATAGAGATTAACTGGCAATCATAGGATGGTAATGTATGGCTGGAGGAGGTGGGTCATGGGGAGCATGCCTTGCTCTGCTCTGCTTCCTGATGTGATGTCTTGGTCTCTCTGCTCCCTCTGCCACCAAGATGTTCATCCTCAATGTGAGCTCTGAAGAATGCAGCTGGCTTTCTCTGGACACAGACCTCGGAAACTGTGAGCCCCTGAGTAAACCTTTTCCTCCTAAAATTGTTCTTGTCAGTTCCTTTAGTCACAGCAGTGAAAAGCTAACTAAAACAGGAGACAAACCAGAGAGTACGAGAAATGTTTGAAAAGCAAATAACTGATAAAGGATTGGTATACAGAAAGCATAAAGAGCTCTTCCATCCCAAAAATAATACAGACAATATAAAAATAGATAAGTGACTTGAAAAGCTACTTCAAATAAACTCACACACAAAAATAACTTCATAAGACGTTTATAATCACATCATTAGTGAAATAAAAATTATCATAATAACATGCTAACAAATACATATATGATAGCTGAAATAACATTTATGATAGTAATACTCAAAAATAACAAATGAAAATGAAGATACAGAGAAACTGGATTTATACACGTTGTTGTGGGAATACAAAATGGTATAACCACTTTGAAAAAGAGTTTAAAGTAGAATATGTTTACCATATGAACCAATAATGCAGCATGAAGCATCTACTCCAAAGAAATAAATGTGTCAAAAAAATCCTTCATGCAGATATGTACAACAGTTTTATTTATAATTTCCCCAAATTTAAAATAACCTGTTTATCTACAAACTAGCAAATGGATTAATACGTTGTGGCATATCCCTTTAATGGAATACAGCTCAATGTGGGGATAAAAGACAATGAACTCTAATACATGTGAGGACAATGTAACCATCAGATGCATTATTACAAGGATTTCTGTAATGGAGTGATTTCTAAGGGTTTTTGGGTTTTGTTTTTGTTTTTTGTGGGGATGATGAAACTATATCCTGATTGTAGTGGTTCCTAAACTGCAAACATTTGTTCAGATTAATCAAAATGAACACACAAAAATATTTCATATGCTATTACACAGGGTTCAAATGCTCCGAACACAAAGAGACGATGGATATGCCATCCTGATTGATCACAAATCTCTATGTATCAATTAGAAGTAAATGACATTTTTAAAAGTATATTTTATTCTCTATGAATTACACCTCAGTATTTCTAATAATGAAATAAAGGCTCAAGTCAGGCAGGGCTCAATCCCTGGTATCAAAGAAATAAAAATTTTAAAAAATCAAATAATGGCTCCCAGGAAATGGAGATAATGAGAAATGGTGAAAGCAAAAGTACTTGCATTTATTGTGTGGCCATTCTGTGTATTAGGTTTTGTGCTTTTATTTTTGTTTTTACATTGCTTAGAGGTCTGAGGTCTGTGGTAGGGACAGAAAAAATAAAAATGTAATTTATTAGTTTTCTTTTGCTGTGACCAAAATACCTGACAAGAACAATTTAGAGGAGAAAAGTTTATTTTTAACTCACAGTTTCAGAAGATTCACTTCACGGTGTCCAACTCCAAGGTAGAAATATTGTGGTGGAGGAGTGTGGCAAAGGAAAGGTGCTCATTTCCTGAAAGCTGGGAAGCAAAAGAGACAGAGGAGGAGGCCAGGTCAGATAAATTCCCCAAGGCCTGGCCTCTACTTCCCTAATTCCTCCAGCCATGCCCCACCTGCCTGCAATTACAACCTGTAATCCATTCAAGTATCAACTCCAGCAAAAGAGATTAACTCACCCATAAGGTCAGAACCCTAATCATTTCCTAAAAGCTCCACCTTTGAATCTTGTTGTGTTGGGGGACCAAGCATTCAAAATGTAAGCTTTTAGGGGGAAATTCCAGATCCAAACCGTAACCTGGGAGTAGAAAGGACACAGAAGAAAGACAAATATAACCTTGATCTGACAGTCTTATGCTAAATTTTCACAAAACTTTCCACTGCACTCTCAATCCCTGAGTGAGTTCTTCTCCCAGGCCTGTCATCCCCAAATTTCTGGGAAATCTTTTATTTTAAGAGTTACCACAGGGGATGGAGCAGTGGCTCAGTGGTTATGGCACTTTCCTGTCATGCACAAGGACATGGGTTCAAACCCCAGCACCATATACACAACACAGTATTGGAGCAATGAAAGTCACACAAAAATCTAAATAAAATTCTCTCACTGTCCCTCTCTCTTTAAAAAAGAAAAAGGAGCTACCATAAATTCACCCATTTTTAAAATTATCTTTTGCACTGATGATTAGCTATATAATAAATAGATTAAGCAAAGAGAAGTACAATAGTTTAAGAAACAAAAACACAGGGTACTTTCCAATGTTTTCTGCTGATCAGATAATGAAACTTTGTCAGCTTAGGGCTCCTGAGAAATCCTACACCACCATAAACCCCTCAGCAAATTTCCTTTAGAAGAGTCTGAGGACCGCCAACATATCTCTTGCCATTAAGATGACCCACATTCTCTCTTGACTGTGTATTCCTTGCTTTTAAAAATAAATGTTTGTGTCTCTGATAGGTCCTTACATCCATTTCTGCAATGTTGGTCAAGAGCTTGTCCTGGGTTGAAGTCCCCTCTCCAGAAAACTCCTTGTAACTCTTCCAGTGACACAATCATATGCTTGCTTTTCTGTCTCTAGACACTGATTAACATGAATACCAACTTTCTCCATAAATCCTTTCTTAGAAAAATTGTCTAATTTCTTGATGTGCTTATGGATATGTCCAACTGAAATGAAGTGCCTAAATCTTCTGGATGTATTTAATTTTCTGTGGTCACTCTTTCATCTAAAGGAACGTTTCATAATAGTTTTCTTGGTCTCCATCAGCAACATCCCAGCTGCAAAAAGCTGATTTGCCATCAAAACTTCTGGAAAGCATGAGGGAATTACTTGTGAAATAACATGTACTTTTATTCATTATTGCTTATATTATTTCATGTATAAAGGTAGCCTGGAAAATCCACATTATGCTAATGTATGGGCTGTAGATGAAATTTAATTTTGTCAGACATGATATTTTATCCTGTAAGCAAAAAATGGATTTAATCAAACAATATTTATTCCACACAGGAAACCCATTCCATTGAGCATATTTTATACACTTAACATTGTGGTCCCTCAAACCTAAGATTTAATATTATGTATAGTTGGTTTAAAAAAAATTTTATTACATTAAAGTGAAAGTTCACTGCTTCTTGCACTTGGCTCAAAAGAAAATCCAATATAGAACAATCTCAACTAAAAATATTATTTTCTCTGTACATAAAATCGTACCTAAAATATGTTTCAAACTGACCATGATCTCTGATGTCTTTAAATCATTTGACAGGCTATTTATAACTAAATCAGAGTTGCTTGTAAAGAACAGAGTACGCAAAATGTATAAATATGTATGTACAGGACTGTTGTGAATTTTTTCTCATGTGCAACTAGATAATCAAAAGAAAAGAAATGAGATGAATTTCAGCTCTGCACCCCAAAATAAAGTTACTGATTCCCATTTATCCTTTTAATTTGTACATATTTCACACCAACTTTAAATGTACTATTTCAATACAACATTTATTTCATGTGACATCAGAAAGGGTCAACTTTTCAAAAGATGAAGGAGTTAAACTATTTAAAACAAATCTCATTGTTACCTAGGGGAAATATGAAATTAATATGATCCTCTTGTTCTTTTTTTCCTTCACCTCCCTGGAGTATTTAGATAGTTATAAAGATAAATACTCCATGAGCATGTTGTGAAATATCACAAATCAAGTCTTCTTGTCCAATCTGACTTTTGTTTTACTTCTGAAATTTTAGTTCTGTTAACAAGGAAGCATATTAATGAGAAAAACTCTGGGAAAACTGAAATTTTGTTTGTCTGTTTGTTTTTAACCTTTGAGCTTGGAGGTTGTATGGTTGTGGGAGAAGATGTGATTAAATTTGAAATCTGAGTGTAATGAATTAGCAACACCAGGAAGGCCCATGGCGAATAGAATTCTAAATCAACAGAATTTCAGTGCAAAAGATCTAAAGAAAGAATGAACTTGCTGTACATAATCTAAACTTTTCAAATAGTCCAATAAGGACACCATCCACAGAGTTGAATATTATTTTAAACACTTAGAAGTTCATCCTTTGAGTTTATGAATCAGAAAAAATGGCTTGATGTTTCTTTCTACCATCTCATATTTATTTTTCGGTGGTTGCAATGGTCCACTTTCTGTCGTTACAAATAAATCTTACTTTTAGTTTTAGCCAAGTCCTAAGGACCTACACATGAATAAAAGAGGCTTTAGGGACTAGCATTTGCTTTGGGGGAAATCCTAGTTGTTGAAGGTTCTGGAAATCCAAATTCTATCCAGAGGACCTCTTTAACCAGATGTTTTCTCCACTCTTTGGACAAAGGGAAGTAGAAAGTGAGAAAGGAAGGGAGTGAGGGAAAGAGGAAAATAGAGACCACTCAAAAGAGAACGTGCAAAGGCTTTTCATTGGAAGCTTGCAGCAGCAGAGCAGTCCCTTAACGCCATGTGCTTTCGGCAAAGACTCAGAGCACTGGAAAAGCTTTAGAGTGGATCAATAAAAGTTTAAAAAAAGATAAGGCTTCATATATGCCCTTCTTGGAGACTGCTGACATGGGTAGTTAGAATTTGGTATCAGGCATGATTGGTTAAGGTAAGCGTATTTTTTCCAGTTGGTTCCAAACTGGAAGCAAGGGCAAATATTAGGAATGCTATGAGTTACTGATCAGGTTTTGGTCCTTTGGGGCTAGTTGCTACACAGGTTGTTGTTTGGCTTCCTGAATTGGTTGCTATAAACTGTGGATCATGTTTTTACATGAGGTCTGGATGCTGTCTGTATAGATGGAAAGAATGAAGGAAAAAAGGAGGGAGGTATAATTTGGGTAGGATGGAAGGAAGGAGTGAAGGGAAGGGCAGGTAGATAAAGATTTCTAATGATTTCTAAGAATTATTTGAGACCTTGCTCTGTATCTTACCTTTTCACATGCATTCGCTGCTAAATCATTGATTAAAAAGCTTAAGGGTTTACTTTGGCTACATATATTACAACTCTCAGTAAGGGAATTCTAGTTAGTTTGAATTATTCCCACATAATAGAAAATCAAGTGTCTTTTATCTGTGAATTTCTCTTCTTAGGTACGGTACATCTAAACTCAGAATTTGATCTTTCTCTCTCTCCCACATACATATTATATAATTTATTTTTCCTTCACAAACATTTGGGAAGCACCACCTGGGTCTCAGGTATTTCTTTGTACCAGGGATGCCAAGATGAACAACCCATAATCCCAGGCTTTGAAAGGCTTACACTCTGTGGGAAAGACATATGTCAAACAAATAGTAACAAATAAATAAAATAGGATAAGAAAGAAATAGGGCATGGGAAAGGTTATGAGGTCACAGAGGAAGGAAAGATTAGTTTTATCTGGTAGACCTAAAGAAAGTTTCAAAGAAGGTAATATTCCATCTGAATTTTCAAGGAAAAAGCAAAGAATAAATTAGAAATTCAAGGAAGGAAATAGAGCATTTAAAAAATGAAGTATGATATATGCAATGATAAAACTGATGGACAGTCTATTTGAAGAGGAAGAGGTGCTACAGGAACCACTACTGAGTGAGGGGCAGGGGGAAGAGGAAAGGGGGAAGAGAGAAAAAGAGAGCAGGAGGGTCCCTGGATTCCCACCTCCACCCATTTTTCATTCTTCTCCCAGCGCCTGCTATGATCAAACTTATATGGAAACCAGAGAATACATGGTGGCACATGAGAAGGATTAATCTCTGCAGTGCAAAGCAGAGAGCTAGAAGGAGGAAGAGTGGAACTGAGTAGGAACACCCAAAGATGGAGCAGGGGTTCTGAATTTTTAATTTATATTTTGGATCTTGAGTAAATGGGCATTATCTAATCTAGCACTCATATATACTTTCTCTGTAAGTACAATGACAGAAATCTTTTTTTATTCAGATCATTTATGTTTGTTTTGGTCATGTTGGCTAGTCTCCACTGGCAGTCTGCATCATTGAAAATGCACTTTTGATTCTCTATTTGAAGGCTGCATTCCTGAATAGGGGCAAAAGCTGAAGCTTGTTGATAGATAGACTACTTTAAAATAATATGAGTGAGCAAGAGTTATCATGAAAGTTTTAATTACTTTTTTTTTTTCTTTTTGGTACTGGGTGCTTAACCACAAGCCACATTCCAGGTCCTCTTTATTTTTTTCCTTTTGAAACAGGGTCTCATTAAGTTGCTGAGGCTGGCTTTGAAATTGTGATCCTCATGCCTCAGCCTCCCGAGCTGCTGGGTGTACAGGCATGTGCCACCCTGGCTTAATTACTCATTTTTAGTCTTGCTTTGTAATGTTTTCCTTGCCTAGTTTTAGAATTCTACTTCCTACTCTCTTAGTTGTACTTTTTAAGATTGTTTTTTAGTTGATTTCCAACATAGGCATCCACACATATTATAGAAACTGGTCAATTGCTTTGATTGGTTATCTTATTACTTACAATTATTCCATCTTCTTTCCCTTGTGAAACTAAATTCTGACAAATCTGTCTATGTTTCTGCTCAGAAAAGCTACTTAGATCTGGGTTCCAAGTTATTTATTTTCAGCATTGAACCGTTTCAAATCCTGCAATAAGTATACCTCAAGAGATATTTTCAAAGTTCTGAAACATTTTCTGTAAAAATTAGATTCTTGATTTACACAAATATTACTCCCCTAACATCTTATCCACCCACATCCAATTTTCCATAACATTTTTAGACACAGATTAACTCCCCACATCAAATTCATTTTTGGTTGTAAATTACTCTCTTGCTTGATTTTAATATGAATATGTACAAACTAACACATTATTAAAAATTAAAATAGTTTTTATAAGGATATAAAATTATTATTTATATTCTCCTATCTAGTGGCATTATATATGCTATCCCTAATGGAATCTAATTCCACTTTTTTTAAAAAAAACTTATTAATGTTTTTCATGATATTGAGAAGTAAGCTATTTTTTCCAGTGAGGTTGGTATGGTGCAATTAAGTGGAATCATCTCTTTTGGCCTAGCAACTCATATCTTTTTCAGATTTTTCCTTCTTTTGCTTTTCATTGTCTGAATATCTTGTTGCCTTCATATGTGACAGGTTATATCCCATTAGGAATTTGGAAATTGTCCACAGGGTCATTCAAAATTAGGAAAAAATTAGCAAGTACATATTATTTTATTAACTATGTACCAATTTCACAGATTGTCACTTAATTCTTTCAATACTCCTAAAGCAATTATAACCATTTATCACAGAGTTACACCCCCAGACCCCCAGTGGATACCTGAAACTGCAGATAGTAATGAAGCCTATATGTACTACACTTTTTCCTATACATACGTACCACAAAAAGTTTAATTTTTGAAGTAGAGGTTAACAATAATATTATTGTTGTTATATATTATATTATCTGCAGTTTTATGGGAAGAAAGAAACACTATCACACTGTTGGTGGGACTGCAAACTTGTCCAGCAATTCTGGAAAGTAGTGTGGAAACTCCTCAAAAATCTAGGGTTAGAACCACATTATGACCCAGTTATTCCACTCCTGGATATTTTCATGAAAGAACTAGAATTGGCATACTCCAGAGACAAATCTACATCAATATTTACAGCAGTTCAATTAACTATAGCTAAACTATGGAACCAATCCAGATGCCCCTCACTGGACAAGTGGATTAAATACTGTGACACATTCACACACACACACACACACACATAAATGCATATATACAATGGAATTGTACTCTGCTATTAGAGAGAACTATATCATGGCATTTGCAGCCAAATGGATGGAGATGGAAAAAATTATGCTCAGTGAAATATCCCAAATTCAGAGACTTAAGGGCCGAATGTTTTCTCTCATATATGGAAGGTAGAGTAAAATCTAAGACAGAATGAAAGTTAGCTAAGCTCAAAATAAACTCAACATAGGTGAATTTTTACATAAACAGGGGGAAGCATAACTATGAAACTGTAGGGCAGAAGGGAGAAGTCAGGGAGGGGAGAGGGATTAGGGATGTTATCAATGCAGCTGGGAACCTTCAACTTCCATGAGAAGCCCGACTACACATAGGCAGGCAGAGAGAATCCGAAAATTCAAAAATTAACACACATGTATTAGCTTATATGTATAACACAGGGGTAAATCAGAGGAGATATGGGAGCAGGGAGTGGTTGAAGCAGACAGATACTGGACTAGGATTGGCCTTAACTTACTTTGTCAATTTCCACATATGCAAGAATATGTAACAACGATTCCCTCCGATATGTAAGACTATGCTGAATGAATACAAATAATAATAATAAAATAGAGTAATTAAAATAAAACAAGCTATGTGACTGTGGTCTCTCTGTAAATGACACTGAATTGCACCTACCTTTCCTTTTGGGATGATGTGAAGGGACACAAATCCTCCATGAGAAGAAGTGAGATGAATGATATAGCATTGCAACATAGCACCAGGATACTATTGACCTTCTGAGGGTACATCAACAGGGGAATACTCTGCTTTGGATGATTCCACATATGATTTTTCCCCCATTCCTTATTAAGTAGAGACCTTTCACCTTTTCATTTAAAGAAGCAGTTTATGGCTTCTCTTTTACATATTTGAATTGCTCACATCACTACTCTTGCACTTTGGGGCCATTATAAAATAAAATTACTTTACTTTTCATAGCACTAAAATATTTCAACAGTCAGTCTAACAGCCTAGATGGCAACTAAGTGACTAATGACACATAGCACCTATAGAGTAGATGTACTGAACAAAGGGATGACTCATGTTCTAGGTGGGACTAAAGAGGATGGAGTGAGGTTTTATCACACTACTCAGAATGATGTGAAATTTAAACCGTGAGAGTTGTTTGTTTTTGGAATTTTCCATTTAATATTTACAAACAGTGGTTGACTTGGGTTTCTGAAACTTCAAACTTATTTATGGATAAATGGAGACTAGTATACCATATTCATTGAAGACAAGAGTCCTAAAAAACAAGGAAGTTAAGTAGTTGGCCCAAGGTCATGCAATTCATAGTTAACAGAGTTAGACTTCAGATCAATATGTTAGATTCCAAATTTATGCTTTAAATCACTATATTCTGCTAGCCCAAGCAATCAGTATCCATGGTGTCAATTTATATGAATCAAGGTAGAGACAAAGCCATAGTTGAACTGTTGACCATCACACAACAGATCTACGTGCTAATATATATAGTTGCAGCATGGCTTAAAAGTCAGTCATCTTCAGAACCAGAGAAGCATTTGCCTTCTCCTGGTTTCTTTGACACTTGCTCATGTATATGTGTAAATAACAATGCATGTAAGAAAACAAGATTCCTGCATTTAGTTCAAAGTGCAACAGAAAATCAAGATAGTCCTTGCAAAGAGGTTCTTCAATAGCCAATCACATCATTCATGGGAGTGCCCATCGGACTAGTATGCTGTTCCTGTCCCACCAGAACTAATTGTGTATTTCTTCCTCATTAGCTCCTTCTTACCTAGATCAAAGCATTTTTGTCCCAGCTCATAGCTCCAGATAAAAATATATAAATGTAGCCTCCATAAGCATATAAGCACAAATGTAATCCCTCTCTGTAATACTTTAAAATATTCAACCTATTTTTAAAATATCCATGAAGTTAATTGTGACAAAGTGTCTTTGTCCTTTGTTATTAATGCCTGAAATGGATCATACAATGCTTCCTCTAAAATCAGGAAATTCCTGACTTACCTTGCATGAACAAAATTCTGAAACACATACAGATATAGTATAATGCCGCCTTCAGTTGTATTTAGTCCTCTTCAGTTTTCTTTTGCTATAATTTAATTTTTTAGAATTGAATAGTTGAGGTTTAACTGCTGCTTGCAGTTCTCTGTTTTTTTTTTTTTTTTTTTTTATGAGAACATGTTTAAAACCTGTCAGGAATGAGAGTGACTCGCTTTCAAAGTATCTGGATAACTTTAAACTGACACAATTCTTTCTTTATCACTGGACTCAATTTCTTTGCTACTATCTACAAGCTATTGTCAGCTCTAAAAGGTAATAAAATCTACAAAAGTCTAAAGGGGAAATGCAGCATTGTATGAACACCAAGGTCCTGGCATTCTCTAGTGCATTCTGAAATTATGAATGCTTTTCTTTGCAAAACACTCAATGACATAAGGGATTAAGATAAGAATATGACCCAAAAGCCAAAGAGAGCCAGAGTTGTCAAGTGTATGTCAAGATATTCCAGATCAGAACAAACATGCATCAAAAGTAAGTCTATTCCATTTCTTATGTAAGTACAGAAAATGATGGTCTTAATACAAAGTGGGGAAGATTTATGCCACGCAGTGTTTTCATGGGTTTTAAGGGGTTTGTCATCTACATTTTTTAATTTGGAAAAAAAACACTTTCCTCATATTTTCTTCTATGTTCTTTTCTTCCTTCTTTCTTTTTATTTCATTCTTTTCTTCATACTTAGCTGCAGTCATTTGAATATTCGATGATCTGGGTTTCAGGTTTTATAAGGCTATGATGACAGAGCTAAAATCCCAGGTGTTTGTAGCCCTGGACCATCAAAAGTGAAGAGCTATGTGGCTAGTGAGGAAAGGCTCCTCTGTGAGAGGGGTACCACTGCAGACATGTACCATACTGTAGATCCAAGGTTAAGAAAAAGAAAAAGATACAAATCAGTTTTATTATCAAAAACAACTTTTACCATCCAAAGGGGACTAAACAGACTACATAAACATGTGGCAGCCCTGTTGTGTCTTCCTTTCTGTATGAAGCAAGGTGCCTAATTACAGCAACAGGCACCATTGAGGCTGCAAAGAAATAAAACAGGAAAAATAAACATAGTTGCCATATGAGTCCTTGTCCTTACTTTAAGTGTTCAAAGACAAAGTACTAAAGCTCAGCCTTTCCATAGATCCCTGCATGTGTTTTTCATCCTCCTTTTTGAGCCTCAGCACCATACAGGGCTGCTGGTAGCCAAAGGCTCCCACTGATACTGGGAAAGCAACCCACCATTGCCCTGGAACCTCAATGACTTTATAATTAGGTTGATGCCCAAAATGATTTGAGGACAATATTGTTCCAAATGCCTTCCTTTCCAGGATACTTAGAGAGTTTTAATTTATCCCTCTTGTATTAAATTTCTTTCTATTTCCTCTCAATGAGTACTACCCCAGGTTCCCTCCTAATAAATAAAAACCTACCCTTGCCAACAATTACTCCAGTGGGTGATACAGGGGTTGGTTTGATGAGGAACTGAGCTATTCAACACCTGAAAATGCAAAGAGATGTAATCCTAAAAGCTTTGAAGGAGAATCTGGAGCTTTTAAAATGCAGAATGTACTGATCCCTGTCCAGAGTAGATAGATTCTGCCTGAAAAGCAGACTTATGCTGCTGCTGCACACCCATGCACACTCACTGCAGACATATAGACACACACAAATCACTATTGCTGGTTTAGAATAGAGGAAAATTATAAAATGAAAACAAATAAATTACTGATTCCCTATACCTCTGGGTCCAGTTCAGACACAAAGTTCAAATACTATAATGCAGTCTTCCATGTTTTTCTTTTCATATTGCCTTTAGAAAAACTTTCTAGACATTTATTCTTTCAAGGTGATGAGATAATTTAAAGATAAAAGATCATTTGTTTTTGCTTGGACTTTTAGCTGACTTATGCAATTGGAAAATTCCTCAACATTTATAAGAGTTATGTTTCAGTAAGAAAAATGTAATCATTAGAATGGCCTTGAAGGGGAGGTAAATCTTGGGTACTAGAGGGCTGCTTTTAGAAAAGTAAGTGTCCTTTGACTGTAGTCACCAGGGCTCCAGATCTTCCGAATTTCCAGCTTACCATCCTTGTAGGCTTTTTAGTATTATGACCCAGGCCTCAGTTTTCACTATTTATAACTGCCCTGCACTTGCTTCTTGACCTTGATCTTACCATAAACCTTCAGTGAGCAGCCCTGTTTCAAAAACTCAAGTCACTTAAATCTTCCAAACAGCCTCAATACTTGGCACTTCTGTTAAAAATGTCAGTAGTGATGACAGCTGATGCCTGTTGTAGTCATAACCGCCACAGACATTTCAATTGGCCATTGACAAATAAGCATATATCACTGATTTTCTGAGACCCTGGGTGACATTCAGCAGTGATTTTCTGAAAATGACTCTTCTTTTTATTACTGTTTCTAACCTTTATTTCTTTCCCGCCATATGATTATAAATGGTGACACCAGCAACAGTAGTGGCATCGAGAACAATGGTAGTGATTCTTAATATTTATGAACACCCACGAAGTACCAAGCACTCTTTCAGCACTATTTATTTTTTCTTACTCATTACACCGATATCATGATCATTAGTATCATTGTGATAATTTCTGTCTTTTTAAAGATAGAATCAGTCCTTGCACATTTACTGTGAGCCATTATATCAACTTATTACTCATTATTTTGTATTTTTAAAGTATTTTCCTTGCATCTTTTTTCATTCTTCCTTTATTTTTGATTTGATAAACACTTCTCTATTCTCCTGTATCTTTCTGCATATTTAAAGGCTTTCCATAGATTTATACTCAAACTTTTCCTTATTTTCAAAGGTATGTATGTGACTCTTCATAGTCATCAGTACTTCTAGCCTCTGCCTGATCGTATCAAAGAAATTCTTAGAACTTAAGTTTTCATTAATGTTTGGACCCCTATAATCTTACCATAATAATTCCATTTTTGTTTCATTCTTGTTTCTTTAGTGCACTAATTTTATTACTTGTTTTGCAGTGAATTTGTGTTAGCTTTCTGTCACTGTGACAAAATACCTGAGATAATTAGCATAAAAGGAGAAAGTTTCTTTTGTCTGTGGTTTCAGTCTAGTCACTTGACCACATTGATTTGGGTTTGCAGCAAGGCAGAAAATGGTGGGAATGTGTGGTCGGGCAAAGTTGCTCACCTCACTGTGGCCAGGAAGCAGAAAGAGTAAGTGGCTAGGATTCCAGTATCCTCTTCACAGCATGTCCCTACTGATTTGTCTTCCACTGGTTCCCATCCCCTAAAAGTTCTACCAACTCCCTATAGTGCCATAGGCTAGCAACCAAGCCTTTCATATTTGGGTGTCTGGAGGACATATAAGACACAAATCATACCAGACTATTTCATTCATTTTCCTGTTCACCATTTTAACTTGCTTCAAACAACTTCCTGGTTTGATGTTTTTTTTCAGAAATACATCTATTAATTTTCTCATGAGTTTCAGTAGACAATAAGATTTATTATGCTCTGTATGTCTGAAAATTACCATATTTGGGCCTCCACTTTTCAAGGTTCATTTAGCTACACATAACTTTTGGCTAAACTGTTGTTGCTTTCATTAGTGTTTTGAGAGTATCATTCATTGTTTGTTGAACTTGATAGTAAGGGGTCAAGAGATATATAATCAGCCTCCTGTAATCATCTGTTTTCACTAACAGCATTTGAAATATTTTATTAAGTACATTATAATGGATCTATAGATGTATTTATTTTTATTTATCCAGCTTTGCATATGCAGCATACTTTTAATCTGAAGATGCAACATTATTTTAAATTGTAGAAAATTTTCAACCATGCTTTGAATCAGATATTGCTTCTACTTATACCTACTAGATCATCAGTCAACAACTTGCTCATGTAGAAGACCAAACGGTGACTATTTCAGACATTCCAAGCCATACGGTGTCTGCCACAACTATACTACTCTACTCAAGTGTACTATGAAAGTAGTGATATACTACAGATAAATGAATGGACATAGCTGTGTTCAAGTAAAAAATTATTTACCGAAACAAGCAGTGAGCTAGACTGGCTGGCTCGCAAATTACTGGCAAATACCTGCATGATATGAATGCTGCAGCATTTTCATCTATCCCATGTTTTATAAGCAATCTTTTATCTTATCTTAATCTCTTCATTTTTCCTGTGCACTCTTAGTAAACCCCTCCATATCTTCATCACATTCATTACATTGATGTTTTCTACTCTGGCAAAACTTTGTACCATCTATTGTTAATTTTTTTTAATAACTACAATCTTTATCCAAAGATTTCTCATAAGTTCTCTTGCATATTCACTCTAACTTATTTAATATCTGTGTCTTTGCTTATTCTAAAGTTTAACTTTTAATTTTCCTTGATATTTGTCCTTTAACCAACCATAAACACTGTTTCAGTTATGGATTTTTGGGGGGGTTCTTTCTGGAATTGGCTTTTTTATCATGGCTTATATTTTTGTTTGGGGCCCATTCATTGTTTCCTTTTCTCTGTATGAATGTAATCTCATAGTATTGCTCTTTACCAGTTTCCCCTGGCCTCTTGGAATTACTGATTTTGGGGTTATAGAAGATCTAGTCATAGAAACAGGACATATTTTAGATCAGTTCCTGATAGCACCTGTGAAAGCAGGAAATGTTCCTCTAATCCCCACCTGCCACACAGTGATTCCATCTCCTTGCCCATCCATAATTGAACCTCCAGTGGCTACTGTTTGCAGTAAGAGCACAACTAGAAATTCTACCCCTCACTCATCTATGCTTCTTTTATTTTATTTTTTTTCTCTCTCTGCAATTCTTACCTTTAACCTTATGTTTGACCTAGGCTTTGTCGTTTTTAAGTTTTTTTTTTTTTAAGGGCTAAAGCAAAGTTTTTCAGACCCTTGACTAACTGTTCAGCATTGGTCCTAAATTGATTATTACTGTTAACATGAACAGATAAAGCTATAGTTAAGAGATATTTGTATCACATGTCCTTTGTCTTAAGTGACTAAACAGTGAAACAAACTACAGTACACAGCTTATGCTCTTCCAACCTGCTTACTAGTTACAGAGATAACCCAATCCTGTACTTCTTCATTTACTGGCATGAATGCACTTTTCATTGGCAAGTTGGTTTCCAAGGAGATATTATAGCCAATGAAAAGGGGATACAATATATATTTTTTATTACAGAACAAATAATGTCCATTCCATCAAAAGTCTCTCTAAGGTTTCACAACTTCCAGGGAGCAAGGCCTGTGATGATAAGCCTAAGGCAGAAGACCTAAGTCTCACAAATTTCAGGACAGGAAGCAAAGCAAGACTGGGTGCCCTGCTCATGGATTGATAATTCATGGACATAAGTGCATGAGGTCAGAATGCCAATAGGAATTGTATTCAAGATATGTATGTGTATATATATGTGTGTGTGTGTGTATATATATATATATATATATATATATATATATGTGTATGTATATAAACAATGCTCTATTTCACAGCAGAAATGATTCATCCTAACCACAAAACTTTAAACCTGGAGCCACAGAGTGGGTCTCCAGACTGTGTGGGCCCCCAGGACTCTGGTCCCATACTAGAAGGTGTGCATAGGACACCCACTCCTGAAGCCTGGAGCCAGCACATACCTGCCAGTTCCAAGTATTGGTCCTGTCCCTATGGCCAAGGATCTCAGGTTCCCTCAAGGTACCCAAGGAGATCCATTCTGGCCTACTCAGTGGCACTCAGAACACAAGACCCAGCAACACAAACCCACTGCCATATTTCTACAATCCAGCAAACTGTCTAGCACCCCCAACAGATTCCAGATTGACACACTGGAACCTAGATCCAAAACAAAAGGTGCAGAAAAAAAAAAAAGTTACACGCAGACTCAGCTTTCTGGAAGAAGGTGGTCATGAGATGGGTGTAGCCTAACCTGAAACTTTTACCTGCAGGAAGAAGCACCTGGAGACCTGACTTGCTTTCCCACAGGGAACTTCAATTCTGAGTTCTAGAAGAAAAATGAGGAATCAAACTAAAAATAGTTCATCTCAAATCCACAACTCCCCTACCAAGGAACACATGGGCAGAGAGAAGGATAAAATCCTAGGAAAAAATTGTCAATGATCTGATTACTAAAAGGAACAATGAACTAAAAGAAGATTTAATGAAGGTACTAAGTGAGAAAACTAAAGAGATTAAAAAACTCCATTATCAAAAAATAGATATATGATTTTCATTTGCATTTCTCTGATTACTAATGATTTAGAGC
>PVKS010011595.1:0-56168 GCA_004027875.1 Aplodontia rufa | reverse complement strand
GCAATTAAATCAGACTCTTATGCTGAACAGAAACAAATTTGTGCACAACATGGTGCATACCAAATATTATACTTCATTACTTAAGGAAAAGATGACAAGGAATTCCTTCTGGTATTATTTCTCACAATAAATGCAATTTATTACTTATGAAATTTAAAAGTAGTTTAATGAACATCTAAAATGTAAACAGATAGCCACAATTACCAGAGTGCTTCATAGTTTTAAAAGAATGCTCTCACATTTACCTCAAATTAAGATCATTATCTACCTAATCTCAGAGAGGCTGTGGAAAACTAAAAACAAACAAACAACAACAAAAAAAACCCACCCAGCCAACCAACTGAGCAAACACGCTAACCAAACAAATAAGTAAACAGATTCAGAAATGTTCCACCCCCTGAGGAGTTTTTCAAAAGCCTGGCTACTCAAGAACAATTATGTGGTGACCATAATTAAAGATTAGGAAGCAATGAGTCATCTGGCTACTTGAACTCAAAATCTCCTATAAATTTGGAAGATTTGATTAAATTGGGTTATTCTTTCCCATAAAATTCATTTATTTTTTGCCATCCTGGGGCTGAGCACTATCTTTTGAAAGGTGTTTCCCTCTCAACTTCAAACTCACCTTTCCCGTCCCCGATCTTATTGGATGCTAGAATGTTTGCTGCAGACACCTGCCTCAGTATCATTTCAAAAAAGTGAAATTTACTCCAGCTCAGCTTGCAAAACATGGCTTTTGGAGTATCTGATCAGAGACAATCACAGCTGTATGACACGGGATTTAAACAGAGGATGCCCTCCCCTATTCATCAGCAACTATGTTTCCAAGGAGAGTTATAATAATCACAATAATCACATCATTGTTGAACAGCGGAAAGAACAAGCAATCATTTTAGGAATGAAGCACCATCTTTCCCACAATAACTCAGATTTTCTTTTCAAGAGTTGCAGGGCTCAGGGGCAAACACTTTAACTTTTGCTGTTGTTGCTTGGTCTAGGTTTTTTCTTTAATCTTTGACTAGTCATGAGAAATTATAGTGTTTGTTGAACGTGGCTCTCTGATTCTGAAACCTAAATATACCTTCATTTACTCAAGTCTCTCATGACAAGAGAAAAGTCTCTAACCAGGACAGTTTTCTATGGAAGCTGAAAGGCAAACAGAAAGCCAACGAGTGACTTTCTATATGTGTATCTTTGTTTATAATAAGCACTAGAAATTAGTTTTGTATTCATGTTGAAAAAGGAGAACTCCCTAGACATAATTCCTCATAGATTGTTTCTTTTAGAAAGAAACTGAGACTCAGTTCATAGCAAAAGGTCTAGAGCCCAAAAGGGTAATACCGCTCTGTCCAATAAGATGATCTGAAGGCAGCATAGACAATATCAGAGCTGTTGTCATTAATAACAAGAAAGGAATAAATCAGAAGAAATTTCAACTCTGTATGCAAATAGATCACTCAGAAGATAGCAAAGAGAAAGGGCCAAATGAATGACTCAAATAGTTCACTCAGTCAAATTCCCCCAATGACCTACCATAAACTGGCTGCTTCACTCTGAGAAAAAGCTGCTGAAACAGCAAGATGAGGGATAAAAACCAGCTCTGTTTTTAATCAGAAGTCTTTCCAGTAGGTCTAGAATTATGAGTTCTAAACAAGGAGAAAGGTTACAGTGGGTAACCCATCCCTGCTGCTCCCCGGGATAGCAGCCGAGATTCTAAGATGAGGAGCAGAGGACATTTAATAGGCCACTGTCAACTGACCTGAAGCCACCACGCTAACCAAGCTGAAGGAGCTAATCCACCTGACGGCTTGAATGTCAGGCTCAGGACTGGAAACTCAATTTGGTAGCAAATTGGAATCAGATGTGATGGTAATAAAGCAAGAGAAATGAATGTGCTGTGGCCCAGACCTTGTGAACGGTAGCTGTGAACGTTTGCACATACCAGGCGGGCTAAGCAACTGCAGGCTGGGCAGGGAGCATCACTGCCCTACCGTCTGGAGACCGCACGCTGATAAAGCTGCACCAGTCAGACGTAATGAACAGCACCGACACATTTCACCGCCAGGGCCTCTGGGCCACTTTGTGCATATATCCTCATTTTATTTTCTTAATGTCAGCATAAGGTCACTGACACATACTTGGATAATTAGGGAAGACATGTGATATTGGTCGAAGTCATAAACCAAAGCCTACACTTGGCACATGTGGAACATGTGTTAAAAATTTAGTGTCAGGCAAGAACTGAAGGTGGGAAGAAAAACAGGTAAAAGAGGCAAAAAGGAGGACACAAGAAGAACCATCTGAACTAAACAGTATGCTAATTATTAGTTACCACTAGAATGAAGAAATTTTTAACTTTTTTTTTTAACACAGAGAGAGAGAGAGAGGAATAGAGAGAATCAATTTTATTTAGTTTTTCATCTGGCCTTTGTTTCTCCAACACTTAGTTGTGTACATGGTGCTGGGGTTTGAACCTGGGTCCTTGTGCATGCCAGGCAAGTGCCATAACTGCTGAGCCATAGCTGCAGTCCAAAATTTTAAACTTCTAAGTTTAAAAATTTTTAAGTTATTTTCACTGATATTGATTACTCGGTGACTTTTAACATTTTGCAGAGCTACAGTTAATTATTATTTACTTGATATTATATCCTTTGCCTCTTTTCCAAAAGTGTTAACAAATATTTACTTTGAAAATAGAAGTGAAATAAAATCAATGTTGCTTGAGAATTGTTTAGAGATCATTTGAGTGAGGATGGGTGGGTGTGTTGGCATAACTGTATCCCACAACAGGACACAGGAGAGAGGGTGGCAGATGTATCAGTTGATCCCAGGTGTTCAAGGCCATCCTGAGCAACAAAGGAGACCCTGTCTAAAAACAGAAACAAAAACAAAAAAACTGTGCATACCAAAGGTTTCCTCAAATTGGGGAAGAGATTTCAAAGAGGACCCAAGATGACAAGAGAGACCAAATGATTCTGCTCCTTTCATTAGCCATCCTTGAGAAATCATTTGCTTCATTCATGAAGACAGTAGAGAAAATTGTAGTGTTTTATATTTCCAAGTCATTTCCACAGTGAACATTTAAAAAAATGCTAACAGTATTTAATAAGCATTTAATACTTATACATACACAAATAAAACACTATGTATACTTTTTTCACATAAATGTCACAGGTGTTTATAGCATCTCTGAACTATTCTTAAGAAATAGATCAACTTATGCTTTAAAAGATAGATTTACAGGAATTCAAATAGTATATGTAAATGAATCCCCCTTCCAGTGATGGAGGCTAATTCTCTTCTCCTTGGGAGTGGTCAGGGACTTCCTTCCAAAGATCAGAGTATGCAAGGGAACAATAGCAACATCTCATTGCAGTTGCTGCAGATACTACCTGCACCAAGGGACATTAGCATCACTGGAAGTAAGTCAAGCTGACACCAGGTACTCCTGATACGGGATGAGAAGATGCTTCACCCTGCAATATTCTCCCTAAAACCCTGTAATGCCATTCTAACCATGGAAAAGCATTAGGTAAACCCAAATGGAGGGACAGCTACAAAATATCCAGCCTGCACCCCTAAAACTGTCAAAGCTATAAAAAGCAAAGTGAAACTGAGAAACCGTCACAGACCTTAAGGAGACATGATAACCAAATGCAGTGCAGAATCTTTGTATTCTGCCATCAGAAAAAGAACGTTAAAGGAAAACTTGGTAAGAAAAGTCTATAGTGGATTGTCAATAATGCACCAATGTTAATTTCACAGTATTTACAAATGTCTTAATGTTATATAAGATGTTAACATTAGGGGAAGCTGGTAAAAGGGTAGATAGGAATTCTCTGAACTACGCTGCATTTTTTCTGTGCATTTAAAATTATTCCCTCAAAAATGTGTAAAGTGTATCAAAAAAAAAAGAAGAAGAAGAAGAGGTGAAGACAGGGCGGAAAACAAAAGACTAGCAGTGGTGGAAAATGGAAGAGATGAACAAATAAGTATCTAAATATGCCAAAGGATGCACTGCACTAGCCACAGCAGGGGTTCTGGAAAACAAGGGAAACTCAAGGACAAGCGTAAACCTAGGATGGGGCAAGTATCAGCACTCTAAGGTGAAGGGATGGCTGGATAGACGGTCAGAAACCAGTCAAGAACCAGGAAATTAAGCCCAGAGCATGACTATGTCCAGAAAACAGCCCAGTTAGGACACCTCTGCAGGGGCACACTCGAGGCTCAGAGGTCCCCCTCCAGGAAGCACCTCTAACTGTCCCCACATCTTTGCCCTGTGGCACCCTGCAGGTCCCTGCGAGTATGGGCATGATCATACCTGTTTCCTCATCCCAGATGCCTAGAGGCCCTAAGAACAGAGTACTGGCTCCCCTCTCTAGCACAATAGGAGGCACCACCAAGACTATGCTCTGAAAGCTCCTCCAAAAGAGGGAAGGGAATTTGAAAGACAGGCAACTCGCCTCTCTACCTCCACCCACAAAGATCTTGAAAACAAATACAGTGGCAATGCCCAGCACACACTATTTCCTTATCACTGTTTACAAACCAGATTTAAATTTTATGTGCTTCCCCACTATCATCTTTCCTTAGTCACCAGCAGCTTCATCCTCTCACCAAGGGTCACTGCAGGTACTCTGTCTGCAATGACAAACTATTAATTTAGGGAGAGAGTTCAAAAAGCTAAGATATGCATGGTGGTATCAGGCACTATGAGGGACACTAAGAGGAAAGAAACCATATAAAAGACATCTAAAAGCTAGTTGGGGAAACATACACACACTACACACACATTATGAAACCGAAGAGCTATCAGGTGTAAGATTATACAGTACTACCTGAATGTATAAACGCTAACAGGGGAGAGAAATAAAAGCGGATGCAATAATTCAGCTCAAGCAGTGGTTGTGAACACTGGATAATTCGGCTGAAGCAGTGGTTTCGAAACCTGGCTACACATTAATGTCACCAGGGAGCTTTTAAAAATGTCATTGCCGGGGCTAGAGCGGTGGCTCGGTGGTTGCCGCACTTGCCTGGCATGTGCAAGTACGGACCCCAGCACCACGTATACAAGGAAGTGTCTGAGGAATGAAAATCACATGAAAAACTAAGTAAAAATTGCTTCTCTATTTTTTTTTTAAAGAGAGAAGGAGAGGGAGAGAGAGAGGAAAGACAGCCAGAGAGAATCAATTTTTATTGTTTTTCACGTGGCCTTCGTTGGTCTGACACTTAGTTGCCTACATGGGTGCTGGGGTTTGAACCCAAGTACTTGCACATGCTGGGCAAGCACCGTAACCACTGAGCCACTGCTCCAGCCCCTCTTCCCTCTTCTCTCTCCACAAAAAAGAAAAAAAAAATCATTGCCTGAGCACCACCCCTAAATATCTAGCAAGAGACCTTGTTTAGTTTACATCAGTTGCTGATCAGAGGCCAGTAATATTAAATCTCCCTAAGGACCACTAATTCACACAAACCTTTTGCCTTTGGATTTTTTTAAGAGAATATAAGTTTTCTAGGCTGTCATTATGGTAGTGAAATTTGAGGTTCTTAGTTATTTCCTTTGCAAGTGAAGTTTGAGGTTCTTAGTCATTTCCTTTGCTGTGGGGTAAGGAAAGTACCCCTAAGGTCATGCATGACAGCATCATTCTGCAAGAGAACCCACCCTTCCTGATGCAATGTGAAACCAGCCGGGAGTAGAGGCTCATCCAGCAGACAGGTCCCTAAAGAAATGCCTGGGATAGTTTTCTGACCTCCATTTCCGACAATCAGTTGTGAAGGCAGAAGCCAAGTACAGAAAAGTCCATACCAATGAAGCAGATCTTACATGCAAGCTTGGTTCTGAACTGGAGCAGAAGGCGGAATTGGCTTTCAAACAACTCTGGAAAAATCTGGTAAGCTGCCTATAAAGCCCATGAGTTTCCAGTAAAGTGAAGCTGGAAAATCTGTAGGGAGATCTCTATAGAAATGCTTGCGCATTCAATCCATTCAACCTGTAACACACCAGCAGAGTCCCTGTAGGAAATGTGAGGTGAGTGAGGAACCCTGAGCTCC
Organism: Aplodontia rufa; assembly: GCA_004027875.1. NCBI lineage: Eukaryota > Metazoa > Chordata > Mammalia > Rodentia > Aplodontiidae > Aplodontia > Aplodontia rufa. The sequence goes on along the minus strand of PVKS010011595.1, from coordinate 50,117 downwards.
CCTTTCGCAGGCTTTGTTTCATTCTATCCTTGTATCTATTTTCATAATGGACTGCAATATATCTACTTGTGCTAATAAGGCCACACAAAATAAACCATATAAGATTCACACAAAATGCTTGCTGAGCTTTTATATAAATTTTACTTGATTAAAGCCATAAACCCATTTTCTTGAAAAACAGAAAAGTATATCTTCTTTCCACATGGCTTTGTTCTGCGATGAACTCAAATAAACAGCTATTGTCCTCAAGACACTGGCACTGGTCTCATAAGCCCTTTGCATGGATGAAGTTTCTGAGTCACAACATGGGCATCTATTATGGTTTTGTAAGAGCTTATCATCAAGTGAGTCAATGGGTTTTGTAAGGAAATCACCTGGCTGTCTGGGTAGGATGCTCCACCTTCCAGGAAAGCCCAGAGAAGAATAGCAATCAACCAGAGGCACAAAGCCACAAGATGATGGAATCAAAATTTAAGCCTACATCATTCAGTTCTAGACGCCCCCATACTATAAAAATACCAGAGGATGGTGCATTAGTCCACTTCCCATTGCTATAACAACTACCTGAGGCTGAGTAACTAATAAATAAAAGAGGTTTATTTAGCTCACACTTTTAGAAACTGAAACTCTAAGTCAGACAGCCCTGTTTAGCCTCTGCTGAGGGCTTCTCAGGTGTATTGCATTGCAATGGAGGAGGATGTTGAGGGAGATCACATGGAGAGGCTTGAAGCCAGAGCCATTCCAAGGCCATGCTTGCTCTTCCATAACAACCCACACTTTGAGGAACTGGGGTCCTGCAACAGCTACTGTAATCCTTTCTCAAGATGATGTCCCCTAATGCTCTCCCATTAGGGCCTGTCTCTTAGAGGTTCCACCACCTCTCAACACTACCATGCTGGGGGCCAAGCTTCCAGCACTTACACACACACACGCACACACCACATCCAAACCACACAAGAGGGTTACAGTGAAGACCTGAGGGACCGGGAGAAAGAGTTTGAATTACACAAGCAGGGAGTATTGACACTGCTAATAATGATAATAATAATAATAAAATAAAAAGAGGACAGCCTTTCTCCTAAAGAGGAAGAAAGGTGCAGGTGAAAACAGGTACTTTTAAAAAGAAGAGCAGACTGAAACAATTCTCGTGGAGTTCTGCAGTTTCAGTAACACAAAGGCAAAAGTCTTCTTCCAAGGGTGAAGGCAAGGGCACATTTGGGGATTAAAGCAAGCAAAATGGGTTTCCTTTATTCAATCACACACCTTTTAGTAAAGGTCGACACGGCAGGTCTGTGCCAGGCACTGGGGATAAAGGGCTTTACTCACTGTAAAATACAGTATGAAAAGGCCTGGAACAGAGGTCTTTTCAAAGTCCGCACTAATGCAAAGCAGGGAGGGGGCTGATCAGTTGTCTTTGAGGAGGGTCAGGGCAGTTTCTTGTCCAGTGATATTCCCTGCTATTCATGGTGACAAACAGGGTGAAAGTGACACTGTTCTAAACCTCAAGACCAAGCTCTGATTAAGTTAGGCTAATGGCAAAGCTCATTTTCTTGGTCAGAATAACTGGCTCAAAGACGGCCTGGGATCTAATCTTGGCAAAATGAGGTTTGCTCAGCATTAACCACTACAAGCTAGTGGCAGTCACAAGGATAAGCAGCGAGTTGGCAGAGGACGACAGGCTGAAGTGGTTTGGGATGATACCTTTGAAACAATGGATCCTGCCTTGCCTAGCATATATCTGGACTTCAGAGATTCATGAACCAATCATCTTTTTTTGTTTAAACCACTTTAACTTGTGTTTTCTTGTCCTTGGGATTCAAAAGTTCCTGAGTGACATGGTACGTGCGCCCGCCCTTTCTCTGGCAATGTCTGGCCGTTGACCAGGCAGCCTCACAATGGGTGAGGAAAGAGGCACTGCAGAAGAGGGGACAGATGAGGTAAGAGAGGGTACACAGCTCTGAGGGAGCTCAGTGTGGAATGGACACAAAAGAAAGACTCAGCAGGAAAGGAATTTGGAGGCAGGGACATGGTCCATGGATGGTTTGGGGGAAGTCTGCTTTTATCTTGTAGGAATGGAAACTCACAGAACATTTAAACAGGAGAATCAGATGGTCAAATCCACATATTACAAAGGATCAATCTGGCATTAGGGTGTAGAACAGGAAAAGATTTGGGAGGCTTATTCAATTATCTAAGAAGCATGGTAGAGGGCCAGGACCAATGATGAGGCAGTGGAACGGAGGAGGAGAGAAAGGTTAAAGAGAGAAATGTATACACAGGATCCTCAGGAGGTGAGAAGAGACACTTCTGGGAAGGTTGGAACAGCCCTGGTACAGCCAAGGGCAGGGGCCACATAGAGATGAGGAAAGGGCATTTTGGATATCAAAAGCCTTTCAGAAGTTAACTGATGGAAATCTGAAAGAGGAGAGGGAATGGAGAAATTGTCTAAGTTAACCAAAGGGTCCCTGATGGGCAGGAGCATGAGATAAAGTTGCAAAGTAAGATAAAAGCACAGGCCAGCTTTCCAGGTCTTGATTTCATGAAGTAAACATCAATCAGGATAAACCTTAAACAGTTGTGCACTTTAAATTTTTATACAAATAGTAGGCATTGTTTTTCTTTACAAAGGTTACCTACCTTCATCAGATAAGCAATGAAATCTAACATTCACTGCATGGTGACACAACTCATTTTTTTTTATCTTCACTATTATTCCCATTGTACAGATGACAGAAGGGAGGCAGAGACCACTTAGGCAACTCACACAAGCTCACAGAGCTGGCATATGCCTTAGCTTGTCCTTGACTCTACATTTGCCTGAATTCAGAGTATTTTAATTATTTTCCACCACCAAGCAACGATTCAGTTTATTTGCACCATGGACCTCCACATATAGGCTATCAAACTCCAGAGTTGGAAACACACTGCCAATTACTCATAGAAAGGAGAAATATAACACAGAACTTGGCAGCTCCTTTCAAGCAAATTTCACACTTAAATTGTTTTTATAGACTCTGATTTTATTTGAAGCAAAGTCCTGCAAATATGTTGCTTTTAACACATATTTTGTCAAGTAGAAAAGGCATAACAAGCCAAATAATCAGCTAACCCCAAGTAAATGAGCACATGAAACAAGCTTCCTTTCCAGTCAATTACTATGACTTTTGATGCTTCCCAAAGGTTAGACCCTTGACATCAAAAAATCAAGCTTGGGAATCAGATACTTGTATGCGCCTGGATTTCCAAGTCAATACCACAAAGGAAATCTGCCCCCAAAGTTTAAGTTCACAGGATTCTCTGAGTAATAACTAATATGTATGTGACTAACAGCTCTAGTTTATCGAGTGTTCAGCACACACTTAGTGAAATGCATTTAATATTTCAAAGTTAACAGCTTCCAGTCCACAGTCATGTTGTATTTTGTATACTCACCTTGTTCTCAAAGAACAAAAGGACTAACTTCTTTCAAGTGAAAGTTTCTGTGTCGTTTTGATCATATTAGAGAAGCCAGTTCTTACAACAAAATAAGCTAAAATAGAAACATACACTAGAGCAACTGAACTTAACGCTAAAAGACATCCTTAAATCAACATGCAGACATGCCCATCTTCCAACCCAAGATAATGCTAGAAAGTGTCCTTGAGAAACCTTCTTAAGACTCAGCTTCCTAAATTGTAAAATGAGGACAAGTCAATTTATCTCAAAGGATGTTAAGATTCACGACAAACCACATCTGCTTTTAGCACAGTTCTGAAACATAAAAGCATCCTCAATATTAGCAATTCCTATTTAAATGCACCACTCAACATCAGTTGAGGCAGCTGGGGCACAAAGAACTGGCAAAGAGAAAATGGGTTCCACAAGTTAGCAGATGGGCCTGCCCCCCACTTTTCCTCCACATCTCAAGACAGAATCTGGACAGGGTTCTGGGAAACAACCTGAAGAGTCAAAGCAACTCAGGTGTCAGTAGAATGACACACACTGCTACTTTATCAGGAGGAGCTAATATTAGATATTTAGAACGTTATTATCTTCAAGATAATGCAAATTTGGAAGTCCACTGCAAGCTCTATAAAATTAAGGCCAAGGTCAACATTTTTTTTTTTTCTCCTTTAGAGCAGACATATGAAGTCTCTGGATAAATTAGTGCATCAACCCTGCCACTTAACTATGTTTCTTGTTACTTGGGAAGCCCATGACCTACAGCAGCTCAGATAAAAAGGCAACGTTACACAGCTGTGCCCCACAAGGCTCTGCAATTCTTTCGGTTCTTCCATCCATTACCAGCAAATTACAGTAAATTCAAAATATTGATCTGCACACCCCTATATGGGAAGAAAGTTACCATCAACTTTTATTGCTTATTGTTGGGTCCAATTCCCTGGAATCAATAAAAGCTACAATGTTCATAACCTTCTAAAAAGCTAGTTAATATATGGATATGAGACACCTTTTAGAATCACTATAAATCTATAGGATTCTTCAACAGAAGAGCAGCAAACATCTTCAGTGTTCAGAAGCCTTATTTGATTTTAGAGTCTTCTCATTATCAGGAAAATGCCCTGGGAAAGAAGCATCGTGGAAGGGAATAAAAACTAAACAATTAAAAGAACTCTGCTTAACAGAGCTTCATTTTTAACTTCTGGTTCCCTTGCATTTCCCTACCCAAATCACTGTCCAATCCACAGTCAATAATCTACAAATTGTGATCATGTTATAAAAGAGATATCTTAAAACAGATTTAAGAGAAGTTTTCTTGACTATGGTTTCTAGGTCCCATCAAAGGAGGTCAGTTTGCCTATACACAACATTTTCAACTGTGCCTAATTTAAAGAATCAATGTACTTTTATGAACCAATTTTTAAAAATTAGATAATTCAAAGCTTCCATTAAAATTATAGACATTCTTAATATAAAAAGAAAAAGGCTTTTTTATAGAACCAGGAAACAGATTGGATGAGACTATTTGACCAGTGAGAGTGAATTTACTCTCCTGAGATTAATCATTTTTTATTTACTAAGGACACCTCGTGGTTTATCTAGCAGGCACTACTCTGAAAGCCTATTTTAGTGTAGAAATTTACTGGCAAAACAGCTCAAGGAAGCTCCTGAAGTGCTACATGAAGCTAATACCCACAAGTCCACTTTATCCTGGCCATTTCTCTCTATCTAAATGCAAAAGATGGCATTTGAAATGTACATATAAAATAGATGAGAGCGATGGAAGATTAATAACACACATATTCAAATAATCAATAATGTGAACTTAATCTTCTAATGGTGTTGAAATTTATTGTAAACAGGTCACAGAATGAAATAAACAATTGGCCTATGGAGGATCTATTTCACTTAGTAAGTAATAGACCCTGTTTGTTAGAGGGTATGGCATCTGACATTTTTAAAAGAGTTTTTTTCAGTGACATCAGCTAGAAGTACGCTGGAGTTGGGAACTTCAAGACTGAAGAACATTGCCTGGCATGCACAAGTCGCTGGTTCAAACCCCAGCACCACGTACACAATGAAGTGTCCAAGCAACGAAAGTCCATGAAAAACTAAATGAAATTGATGCTGTCTCTCTCTGTCTCTCTCTCTTTAAAAAAAGAAAAAAAGAAAAAGACTGAAGAACATGGGTTGAAGAAAAACCCCCTATTCCCTACTTCATACTTTCCACTCCATCACTGTCATGAGAACGGGTGCTATGCCACTGCAGGGATGAAAATCGACTTCGTCCTGTATAAAGTGCCAGCCAGGCACTGTGCTACACACTTGCTCATGCAGGATTTCATTTAAGCCTTGCCACTATGCCAATTATAGGATCATCACAATTATTTCACATGTAGAAACTGAGTCTAGAAAAGTTACGTCATGGGCTGCAGCAGTGGCTCAGCGGTTGCTGCGCTTTCCTGGCATGCACAAGGACGTGTTGGAACCCCAGCGCCACGTATGCAATGCAGTGTTAGAGCAATGAAAGCCACGTGAAAAACTAAATAGAACTGATTCCCTCTCTCTCTCTCCCTCCCTCTTCCTCTCCCTCTCTCTTAAAAAAAAGAAAAGTTACATCATGATTGGCTCAGCATCAGTGGGATCACATTAAGGACAGCCAGCAAAGACAAACTTAGCCCGGGTCCTTGAAGAATGCATTTTGATTGTGTATCAAACCTCTGCCAAAAAAAAAAAAATTATTTAAGAAAAATAAATTTCTATTTATTTAAGCTTCCATAAGTTGAGTTTTCTGTCACTTGCTGCTAAACACCTTCCTAACACTCTCCAAAAATCCTTTGCACAAAACTTGGTAAATCAGTTTTGGACTTGCAAAACGAAAAAGGGGGTTTGTAGAACTAGGAAACAGAATTGGAATTCAAATACGTATCACAACAATCCTAGAACCAGGAGGGCTGGTACATGTTACACAAAGAAAAGCACTAAATATTGATGACTAAATGTTCCTTAAATTAGTTGACATCTAAATGTTCATTAAATTAAGCATAGGTTCTATGAGAAACAAAAGTCTTGGAAACAATGATTATAGATCTGTCAATTTGTTTCTTTTTCCAAAATATGTTTGGGAGGACTGCATACTGTGTGTTAATGACTTTGAAGTTAACCAAAGAGACTCCAAGCTTAATGGTATCACATTTGTGACAGTTAATTAGCAAAAAATATTTCAGTACAGGGAGGTTTTCTGCTTTTTTTTTTTTTTAAGCATCAAAAGCAATAAAAGCTTTGGGGTTTTAATTGCTTCTTCCCAGAGACTGAATACTGTTCTCATGCAAAGACACAATCCTTCCTTCAAAGTCAAAATGATCCCTTGTGATTTCTGTGGATCATAAGGATTACAAATGGGGTGGACATGTAAGTTTGAGACGTAAGAAAATTTTCATAAGGTGGCCTCTTATTTTTGTTAACCACAATATAAAGTCATTTCAAAGCAGGAAGCCCCTACCCTTATCACATGTAAATGCAGCCATCTGCAGTAGAGGAATGAGCTGGGTTGTTTTGACTTTGGTTTCTATTATACTAATTGGATTCTTCCTTGGAAAAATAAAAAATATGCTAGAATTGTATTGGACTGACAGGCTTTCCTGAATTATACAGAAGAGATGTATGTTTACAATGAATTCCACTAGATTCCCTTGTAAATCTGAAATTGATAGCTGATTCTGGACTCAATTTCTAAAGAATAAAAAGTAAAAGCACACACAAGAATGATAAAAACAGATGACAAAATTGTATAAACAAAGGGGAAAATCATCTTTAGACCAGGGCACTCTGAACAATCCAAAGTGTCAGGCAGCCTAAACTATCATTCAGATCTACCTAAGACAAATTGATGAATTTGTAGCAATGTTTTCAAATGGTTCTGTAACTTTTAAGGCTCTTTAAAAAAAAAAAAACTGAATTACACTGAGTTAAATTGTTTATCAATGAGAAAATTAAAAACTATAACTAGAATAAAATTGACTACTGAAAAATTATCTCTTTTAAAGAAAAGAATCTAAATATAGAAGTTCAATATGCTAAATCCTAGATGTTAACTGAATTTGGTTGCTAACCCATTCATCCCCAGGACCACCAGGATAAACACACTGGGGTGTGGAGTCTCTGAGAGGTAGCCAGCAATGATGGCTCAGAAGACTGGCTTAGATGTCCATATACCATACTGAGTGCCAGCCTCATTTTGCCATATGTCTTTGGGCAACTTATCTGCCCTCTCTGGATTTCTTCCCTTTCTGGAAATTGAAGATTATCAGAGCTCATGGTGTTTTTGTGAGGATTAAGCAAAATAACACATGTAAAGTACTAGAAAGTAACTGCACACATCAAGTGCTCTAATGTTAGGTTATTAGTTTATCTTAAATATGCACACATAAATCTGACATTGAAACCCTAAGGTTTTGCAATTTGAAAGTATAAACTGTTCAACTACATAATAAGTAGTTATGCTGATATATCTTCAGTGCACCAAAGGACAGATAAAAATGAATAATAAATTTAAATACTCTAAGCCAAATTCAATGAAAGCTTAGAGAATCTATTCTATTCCTATATTAATGATACTCTCAGGTTGCTTTCCAAATGAGCTCTGCTACTTTAAAACCCAAAATGGATTACTTAAGCAACTACAATTGCTATTTATGAAAGATGAAACCACCTTGTTTTTTCCTTTTTAAAGACAGAGAGACACACAATGAAACGGAGAGAAAGAAGTAATCAATTTTTTATTTAGTTTTTCATGTGGCCTTCATTGCTCCAACACTCCATTGTGTACATGGTGCTGGGGTTCAAACCTGCATTCTCGTGCATGCCAGGCAAGCCCATAACTGCTAAGCCACCACTCCAGCCCTGAAGTCCACCCCTTACTGAAAAACAAACTTCTTAAAAAGCCAGATTCCATTTTGATCCACACACATGCTAAACATATTGGCATATGCTTCTGCGTTCTACAGCTGTGTATTTTAAGCAGACCCTTGTTACCTCAAGAAGCTTTCATTAAAGTAGAAGTAAAAGCATTTATTGCTATGATCAGGAACAATATGTGAGATTTCTTGCCCACTCTGTTTGCATTGTTATTTTTCTCTGTCCCCCTTTCATCAGTAAATAACAGTGTTGCTTTAACTAAAAAGTGTGGAAAATTCTGATTGAATTTTCCACTTCAAAGTACACAAAATCATTTCATCTAACATGCTGTGTTAGAAAATCTATGCTCCACTCTGACCTCCTGTTGCCGTCTATTTCAAGTATTGGTGATGCACCGTATCACACTGCATGGCTGGCGAAGTAGAGTAAACATATTAACTGAGAAATGTTTTGAAAACCCCCTACTCCACATAGATCCCAGCTACTGTCAAAAATCACAAAAATGTTTGCATTCTGTCTGCGCAAGAGCATGACAGAGCTCTAGGAGAAATTCCCACAATAAATAAAGCCAGCTTCTTGCAGAACATACCATCTGAGCAGGACTGTGCAGGACAGCAGTGCTTAAGCTAGAGGGAAGGGGGTGCAAGATTCAGCCCAAATAATATGCTTAGAGGTGCATGAGAGAAGACGTTATTAACTGTGCCCTTCCTTTAACCTATTTGCAAGGTTAAAATAAAATTTAGCAGAAGAGATTACCACTGTTAGTGAGAAGGCACTACTCAGCCGGCGGCCAAGGAATTCACGGAGAGAAAGGTAATTTATTGATTGACCTTTCCTTCCAATTGCCGTCTGGGCGGCTAGCTGTCTTTTTTCATTTGGGGGATATGACTGCCCATCCAGCTTATTTTCTTGGACTAGCAAACTAGGACAGTCCTCGGACAAGTTAGGCAGCTGAAACAGTGTAGTCCTCCAATGCAGAGCATGACAACATTAAACGTTAGAAGTAGGAAGTCCTCAGCAATAATGGAACCCGGGTTCTGGGTTGAACTCTTCTTTCCTTATTAAGAAGCAGTGGGAAAGGTATTTTCCAGTATACAGAAGAACAAACCAATACGATTTTTGCATATTCCCCAAAATAAATAGCAGTAGGGGCCATTCACCTCAACACTTCCCCAGAATGCTTTAAAACTTGTTATTAGGTATTACTTGACAAAAACTTAAAGTTCTTGCAAAAAGTTCTACGCTTGGATAAACTTTTTTTTTTTTTTTTTTTAAAGAGAGAGGGGGGCTGGAGCAGTGGCAGGGAGGTTATAGCGCTTGCCTGGCATGCGCCGGTACACGGGTTCAAACCCCAGCACCATGTATACAACTAAGTGTCAGAGCAACGAAAGCCATGTGAAAAAATAAGAACTGATTCTCTTTCTCTCTCTCTCCCACTGTCCTTCTCTCTTTAAAAGAGAGAGAGAGAGAGAGAGAGAGCGCACGCCAGTAAAAAACAGAGATAGAAAGAGAGGGAAACAATTTTATTTAGTTTTTTTTTTTTTCATGTGGTTTTCATAGCTCTGAGACTTCACTGTGTACATGGTGCTGGGGTTTGAACTCACGTACCTGTGCATGCCAAGCAAGCGCTGCGACCACTGAGCCACCGCTCCAGCCCCTATGCTCGGAAAAACTTAAGAAAAAAATTCTTATAGCTCAGAGAACTGACTTGTAAGATCTCAAGATGGTTACAATCATCAGCATTATACCCGTTAAGAGCAAAGGTATAATCTATACTGTTTCCCAAACTAATGGGCCTGTAAAACATTCTAGGTTGAAACATTGCTCAGACATGTATACAAAACATACTTGAGAAAGTAGGTTTAGCTCAGCCCTACTTTTAGTACAATGCTAGGATAAACACAAGAAAAACAGAAAAACAATTCATTGCCGTACAATATATCAGTTGATTATACTGAGTAACTGAATTCAGTCTTGAACTGCACTATGATGAAAGAAGTAGGTGGCTATACTGTCATTCCATAGGTGTCCCCATGTGCACCACACAAGATTGCAGCAATAAATCAAAAAGATGCTGAACACGGGGCTGGAGCAGTTGCTCAGCAGTTACACACGTGCTTGGCATGCATGATGATGTGAGTTCAAACCCCAGCACCATGTACACAACAAAGTGTTGGAGCAATGAGGGCCATGTGAAAAACTAAATAAAATTGATTCTCTCTTTCTCTCCCTCACTCTCTCTTTGGGAAAAAAAAAAAAAGAAATGCTGAACACAAGAACTACAAAAACAAATCTCTACAGAGATGAGATTGCTAAAGAAATAAACACAAGGCATAAAAAAAATACATGACCATCACATCATAGCCCTATAGTTCACATGAAAGAGAAACCCAGTAAATACTGTTACCACAGTGCTTTCAACAGTGACAGAACACAACTGAGCCCTGTTTATCAATGGCCAAGACACACTTTTGTTCCCTTTTCTCTAGTGGCAAATTTCCTCTTTCCCAGATTTCCACTGAGGATGTAGACAATCATAAGTGACCATTGCTCAGAACAACATGAACGAAGAAATTAAACACTTTATGAGTTTGGGTGCTCCTCCTCACCCACCCATGGCAGCTTCCTCCTCTTGCTGCTCCACCAGGATTGATAGCAGGCATGGATCTTTTTCTTCTTTGAAGAGCTTATAATTATTTAAATTTTTTTTCAGATTTATTTATGTCCTTAGCATTGTTGACAATTTTCAAACTCTGATTTTGTAGCTACGCAGTGTGCTTCGATTGTTAGGATGAGAGGAACGGTTCTTTGTAATAGGGTCCATTGTGAGTAGAAGAGGAAGTCTCAAAAACAGGAGTTTTTTGCTCCTGTGTATATTTTTAATTTTTGAAGCAGAAACTAGGCATATGAATAAAAGAAAAGTATAAACTGAGGCAAATAATATTTAGCTCTAGAAAAAGGTAAGCCTCGTCTACATCACCCTTGGATGAGCTGCTGACTCAGTCTGCACCCTGCTTGAGCTAGGACTGGGTATTGTTGGGACCCAAGGTCAATAAAAGAAACAGGCAATATGAACAGATGAAGAGCCAAGATCTTGATGCTATCAAAGCCTAAAAAATAACCACGCCAAAGGACACAGTGGGGACATGAATGAAGACACGGACAATGTTGGTGAAAAGATCGAATTGTAAAAGTGAACAAAACAGGGGAAAATAGACTGAAAAATACAGCAGAATGAAATGGGCTGTCTGACAGGGCAAAGCAAAGGAAAGGGTCAGCAGAGTTTTACTTCAAAACAGCATGAATTATCCACAATGAATCACCAAGAAAAAAAGTAAAAAGTAAAACAAAACAACAATGATTAAGATCTGCGGGACAGTATCAAACTGTGTAATGTAGATTCATATGTACTCCTGATGGGAAGAAAGCCAGGTAGAAGATACATTGGAATAAATGATGGCTGAGGACTTTCCCAAAATTGGTAAAAGTCATCACCCCACATACCCAAGAAGCTCAGCAAATCCAAAGTAGAACATTATAGTCACATCTCTTCCAGGTAGGAAGTAGGTAAATATGTATAAGGTAATGGGAAGGCAGTATCTAGCTCGCTGCACAACACACACACACGCTCACTCAAAAATATTAAAACAAGCAACAGAGTTATAAAGGCATTGAAACCAATTACAAAAAGAAGCGTTGCTGACTTCTGAGCTTGAGCCAATAAGTGTGTATCTGCGTTATTTGGGTTGCTCCTGAAACACTGCTAGGAAACAAACTCCTCTCAAAAACCCATCAGAATCCACAGAAGCAAGACAAGACTTGACTGAGCCTGCCTGGTGAAGTGTTCAGGTTACTTTCTAAGAGCTGCTGGTCATGTTTTGATTTGCTTTTCTTTCTGGCCAGGAATAATGGATGAACATAGGGACCCAGGGGCTATAGAAGTACTTGAAGGCAAAGGGATAATTTCAGTAGTTCTGTGATCATTTTACCTCTAAAGTGAAAATATTTTCTATACTCTTTCTCCAAATAAATTGCTACTTCCATTTTGGCAAACTTCCTGTTATCCAAGTCTTTGGCAAGCACAACTATGATGACTTTGAAAAAAGTCAACAACCAATTCACTCTTTTTTTGGGGGGGGGGAATACCCTATGGACATGAAAAGTTGGGTTTTAAGAATTTATCTTTGCATACTAGACCTGTGAAAGGTAAAAAAAGAGAATGATCTACAGCCTTAAAACCCTGAACATGTCCAGGCTCCATTTTTCTCCAAGACCAAGCAGGACTGAACCCCATGGGAACATGGAGAAAAAGAGAAAGAGACCTGCATTCCTAAGGTAGGAAGAGAAACAGGCCAAGAATCCTCCTGCCAACATCTTTGGTCACAACTGTCAATTACAATTAAAATTGAAATTCCAGTAACTGAAATATTAAAAACCATAGTGATTTTACTCTTTGTACTTTAACTATAGTTTGAAACCAAATCCCAGACTTTTCTTAAAAATGAAAGAAAACAGAAAAATTGGAATTCTACTAATCAGTCATGATGGGAATATTTTTGAAATTATATACATGGTGCATAATGTGACAATCAAATACACATATATAATGTGTAACAATCCACTGAGGTAAGTAGCACACTTACACATCATTCTTTTGTGTTGGGAGCCCCTGAACTCCTTTTTACTAGTTCTAATGAAATATATAATACAGTCTTATCAACTTCGATGGCACCTTGCTCTGCTGTGGAACACAGAATATACACCTTCTCCATAACTGCATTATCACGGTCCACAGCAATATCATGAAAATATGACTTTAAAAACAAAAGCAACAGAAATTAAAAGTATTCTACAGATTGCTACAAGGGCAACAAGAGGGTCTTCTGTGCTGTAGCTAATGCAATTTTTTTTTTTAAATCTGGGTGCTGGTTACACTGATATTTGTACTTTTCTGAAGTACAAGTACTATTAGGGAAAAGTGTTTAAGACCTATGGGGTAGTATCAAAATATCTGCACTTTTGCATATATACATTGTACTTGAATAGAGTTGTTCTCTGTTGTTTGCTGTGCTGGGGCTCAAACCCAGGGACCTGTGCATGCTAGGCAAGTGTTGTACCATTGAGTTACACCCCCAAACCCTAAAAGAGTTGTTTTTTGTTTGTTTAGATTAGGAAGTGATTCTTCAAAGAGAGCTAGCTATACTCACTCCCCTAATTAGTAAATCCCTTGCCATAGGGTATTGTCACAAAATAAATGCTCAGTATACCTTTTTTTTTTTTTTTTGGTACCAGGTACTGAACCCAGGGGCCCTTAGCCACTGAGCCACATCCTCAGCCCTTTTTATATTGAGACAGGGTCTCACTAAGTTGGTTAGTGTCTCACTAAGTTTCTGAGGCTGGCTTTGAACTTGGCAATCCTCTTGCCTCAGCTTCCTGACTCACTGGAATCACAGGCAAGCATCATCATGCCCCGCTGTGGAATTGAAGTTCAAAGATATTTTTAACCCTGCCATTTTGAGTACTTTTATAACTGTGTTTATATCATCTAGACAGCATCATGGAAAGTAAGTGGAAGCCACTTGCATTAAAATTACTTAGGTGGGGCTAAGTAGATAGACGTTAAGCTGAGGGAAATGGGGTAAGCAGGTGGTCTCTTTACGTCTCCTTGTTTTCCTGGAATATTCTGCCTTTTATTGCAACAAACCTGATGTGAATATGGTCAAACAGTCTATCGTTAAGGGGAAGTTAGACATTTCAGTAGGATCTAGAAGAAGTCAGAAATGCCAGGTAGCCATGGAGGTTTAGGGAATGGCTCAGAATGAAAAGAAGCAAACTCTATGTCAAAGAGTTCTCAATTTCCTGTTGTTAATTTTTTTTTTTTTTGCTGTAAGATAGATATTAATTTGTAAATTACAGTAACATTATTACTGTAATATTATTAAAACAGTAATACCATTGGACACACACAAATATATAAATCGTAGCATCATGTCATATACCTTTATTTTACTTTTTAAAGAGAGAGAATAATTTTTATTTATTTTTTCATTTGGTTTTCATTTTTCCAGACACTTAGTTGCGTGTGTGCTACTAGAGTTCAAACCCAGTTCCTTGAGCATGCCAGGCAAGCACTATACACCACTGAGGCATCATTCTGCCCCACGCTATATGCCTTTAACTACTCACAAAAATTTTAAATTGGATAATATACTGACATGGCTCAAATTTCATACAGTATGAAGAGGGATTTTTGTTTTGTTTTTAAAGAGAGAGGGATAGTGAGAGAGACAGAAACAATTTCATTTAGTTTTTCATGTGGCTTTCATTGTTCCAAGACTTGGTTTTGTACATGGTGCTGGGGTTTGAACTCACACCCTCATGCATGCTGGGCACGCACCATAACCTCAGAGCCACAGCTCCAGGCCCTGGATTTTGGTTTTTAAAAGCTCCCTTCTACCCCACCTTTTATCTACTCACTTACTGTACTCCTGTCCCAGAGAGAATTATTAGTTTTGTGCATACTTATCCAGAATTTATGGCAAATGTGCAATATTTGACTATATAAGCCAATGTGAATAGACATTCTAATTCCCCTTCTACTCTTACAGAAAGGAAACATATTAAGCCTACTATGTAGTCTTGATTTTTCCCTTTGATGAGGAGACCCTTCCATATAAAACACTGTCGTTCTTTTATACAGCTGCACCTTATTCCACAGAATGGGTCAAGTACAATACATTTACCCAGTTAACTACTAAAAGATGTTTGGGCTACTTCTAATCTTTTTGCTATTAAAATGTATGCTATAATAAATAATCTTTTCCAGTATTCATTTCACATGTATGTGGGTATAGCTGATGGTTATGCTACCCAAAAGAGACTGGAGGTTTGAAACGTCCATGTATATATTTTTTTGATTAATACTGCCAATTTTCCCTCTGCAGAGGTTGTATTTACATTTCCACCAGCAATTTTAGTGAAAAAGCAATTTCCCCAGAAAGTGTTATCAAACTTTTAAATTTCTGCTGATCTGATAGATGAAGAAACACGTCAGCACAGTTTTTAATTCACACTTCCCTTATAAGGCCAGTTGAGAACTATTCCCTATGCATAAAGCCATTTATTTGTATTTGATTTCCTTTAAATTGTCTATTTGTGCCCTTTGCCCATTTTTCAAGTGATTTGTTAAGGGTCTGGAATTTTTGTTAAAGGGACTGGAGATAAAAATCCTTGTAGGCTGGGATTGACAGGCACAGGACCTCTGAGGGGAATAACCTAGGTGGTGTGGAGTCTGGTGGCAGGAGAAGGGTGTCTAGGCCAAAGGACTTCTCTGGTACTTGAGCTAAACAGACCATCACCACTACCTGAGGCAAAACAGTGAAAAGGAAAGTGGTCGCCTTTCTTGTAGACACTAAGAAGCCCTGTGAAGTCCCAGACAGGACACGCCTGGGAAACCTCCTACCCATCTCAGGTGGTGGTGGCACAGAACATGGCATGATGGCTCTGGGCCCTCATGGAACCTTCTGAATTCCATGGCTCTGTGCTGCCCAAAGGCAGTGAATCACTGTGTACAAACTTTGCTAGGCAGGTAAAAGAGAGTTAAGTTAGCATTCAAAATACACCATAATACTCTTCTGAACATAAAGCAAGAGAATTGACCACTTGGGACGAGGAAAACACTCTGCTTTTAGTGGGATGCACACGGTGATGGTATTGGCCTATAAAATGGCAAACCGGGCCCAGAAGACTTGAAACTGAACATTGAAGACAGTTGTCCCAGAGAGTGGAGGAAAGATGAACATAACACATAACTGCCCAATGCAAAGTTTTCCTTAATATCCAAATCATGGCAGGTACTTGTTTATCTGCTTGTAATGTCTAATGGCTTAAGTAATTTTATGCTTTGATAACAGAACATGGCCTTAAAATCAGTTGAGAGACTTTTTTGCTTTTTTTCATGAGCTCTCTACCCCTCAGCCGGTCATAAAAGCAACTGAGATAAAAGTCAACGAAAAGTGAAGTTTTCTTCTTACGCCAGATACCCATAGCGATTTCACAGTGTTTCATACTTCTACTGTTTTCACTTTTAAAAGTCTACGCATTTCACAATGCTGCTTTCCCAGCACCATAATTCTGTGCCCAGGAAAACTGACAGAAGTTTTTTTCTTTTTCCTTTGTTTTTCAGGAGTACCTGTCAGGTTCTGTTTCTTTTTTTTATTTAAGAGTGAGGGACAGTGAGAGAGAGGGGGGCGGAGAGAGAGACACACGGACGGAAAGAGAGACAGAGGGAATTTTATTTAGTTTTTCATGTGGTTTTCCTTGCTCCGAGACTTCGTTGTGTACATGGTGCTGGGGTTTGAACTCGTGTACTCGTGCATGCCAGGCCAGCGCCGTAACCACTGAGCCACCGCTGCAGCCCCAGGTTCTGTTTCTTGATCTGTGTACCATCGTTAGATCGCTCAGTTTTTGGAAATTCATGAGACTGTATCCTTTGAAACTATATTACATTTCAATAGCTAGTTTTATACCCATGAATCCTCTTTGGGAAAGAAATCCAGTCTGACTCCACAAAAAGGCAGTAGCTGCAACTGCCAGGGCTGTGCCAAGGATGCCATCTGTGGAGAGAGCTAGCATCTCTGTGCCGTGTCAGCGACGCGCGTCGCTGCCAGGTGTGAGGGTTACCAACAGAGACCAAGCAGGATTGACTCCTCTGACAGGCGTGTGATCTTGTGCTTCAGTGTCCTCACCTGCAGGGTGGCAGCAGCAGCACTGGACGTTCCAAGGCTACAGTGAGGATGCAGAGAGTCTGCACGTGTGAAGCACCAGGAGCCACCACTGCCCAGGGCAGGGCCAGTGCTGCTCAGGTGCTGGTCCCATCTGTCCTGGGAGCCGTACTCTCGCAGGTGGCCCCTTCCCTTATTTTTTGCCTGTTTTCTCCTGGAGAGATCCAAGTGAATGTAGAAAAGAGGGTGGGGTGAATCGTACACCTCCCTGCCGAGCACATTCAAGTCCTCGTGTTCAATCCCATACCCTCATCTCTTGCCTCCAGGCAATTTTTCAGGGGTCTCATGTTTATTCTGCTCTTATAAAATGATTGCATATTGTATGGTGTGCATGTGTTTTGGCTTTTCTTTAAAAAAAAAAAAAGAGACGGTGAGAGAAAGAATCAATTTTATTTCGTTTTTCATGTGGCCCTTGTTGCTCTGACACTTTGTGACACATTGTGTACATGGTACTGGGGTTTCAACCTGCACTGTAACCACTGAGCCACAACTACAGTACCCGCTCCCACTTTTTTTAAGAGTTGATTTTATTTTTTCGTCTGTTTTTATTTGTTTTTGTTTTGTTTTTCCTCCACTTCATTGCATATGTAGTGCTGGGGATTGAACCTGGGTCCTTGTGCATGTGAGGCAAGCACTCTACCGCTGAGCCACCTCTCCAGTCCATGCACGTGTTTTTAATTGATATTAGACCTAGGGTACTACAGAACCAATTTTCAGCTTACTCCATACAATAACATGTTTTAGGCTTTATCCACATTGCTGTGTGTCCCACACAGCTTCTAACCACTGTTGCTTCTAATCACTGTTACTCCACAGTATCGCTCTATTCTCCCAATCATCCTTTCAGCTGTCTACTGCTACCATCTATACCTCTAACCTTGCAGTACAGCAACAATGCTACAACAGGTACCTGTATGCATATCCTCAAGCAGAGATAACTTATTTAGGATTGGGATCTCTTGGTCAAAAGCACTCTGTAATTTAACAGGTGCCACCAGTTCATTCCTAAAGCAGTCTAATTACTATACAGAATGTTGCCCCAGACTGCGCATTCATAAAAGTACTCCTAATGAGAAGGGGAGTGTTATTCCTCCATTGATGAGGTCAAAGCGGCCCTCCCTTGGCTTCATCATATATACACAGAATTGAACATAGTTCTGTGTGATCTAACCCATTATGAAGGGCAATGACAACCGCCTTCATCTTGACCTGTGTCACCTGGCCTGGTCATGACTATGACAGGTACTCATGTAACGTGTGTGCCCACGCTTGGGCCGTTTAGCACCTTTAAGGTGCAGATGGAAAACCACCACTTCCAGGAAGCCTTTTCCAACTGCCACTCACAGATCTCCCTCCACTTAAAATCAACACAGCACTGATACTCTTTGCCATACAATTTATTACTGTCTGTTTATTTCTTTGCCAATTAAATTATATTGAGAGTAAGAATCAAATCCTACAAGTCATAATCCTTCATGCCTAATACCCTGCCAAGTGTATAGCAGGCATCCAAAATTAAATAAAAATACAGACTCTTAACACAGACATCATACCTCAAAGACCATCTGATGCCAACCTCTTATTTTACAAGAGGGGGACAATTCCAAAAATGTTAAATAATGATTACCTAATAACTATGATAATAGCAATCATAACAAAGTTTAATACTTTTTAAGTGCCTGACCATGTAACAAAGCCTTTCGTGCATTATTTCCCTGAATCTGCAAAACGACCTGATGAGAGTCATATTAAATTTGGTCCCCAATTTGTGGATAAGAAAACCGAGGCTTTCTCAAAGTGATTAAGTAATTGGCTCAAGGTAATAGCTAAATAAGTTTCAGAAATGAGACGCATGCTGTTTTAGTAGGGACCAAAAACATCTTATAGATGATTAATGTAAAAAAGATACTATAAAGTATCTCAAAGACTTTTATTAGAAATTTATGATTCCTGGGGCTGGAGCGGTGGCTCAGCGGTTTCGGCGCTTGCCTGGCAAGCACGAGGACCCGGGTTCAAATCCCAGCACCACGTACACAACTGAGTGTTGGAGCAACTAAGGCCATGTGAAAAACTAAATAAAGTTGTTTCTCTTTAAAAAAAAAAAAAAAAAAAAAAGAAATTTATGATTCCTAAAGGCCTTTGTTAAAAAAAAGAAAAAGAAAATAAAAGTTTACATAGTACAACATTTTATGTGACTAAAATACTGCCGGAATAATTATGGCAACCAGTCTTCCAATCCATTCCCCATCTTTCTATGTCCTTAAATATAGTAACGAGCATTGCATCCTCCAAAAAAGAAGAAATTATTCTTTAACACTTGAAATTCCTGGGACTAAGAAGGTGCTAATTACCATATAGAAACTCCATGCATAATAAGACTCAAAAAAGTAGATAATTTGAAGTCTATACCCTTAGAGCTTAAAAAACTCAACCTATTTTCTTTTGATCTCACAGACTGAAACAATTCCATGCTTTTCCACTGTTTTTATTTTTACACCATCTATACAATTATGAACTCTGGTCCAGGCAGCTTCTTCTCCCATCTGAACAGTGGGTTTCTAAGGTCTCCAAGATATTTACTCTTCAGATAGGTAAAAATGAAAAAAAAAAAAAAAAAAAGGATCAATCCTAAAAGGTTTATAGCAGTGAGAAAAGAAGACCATCTGCTCTGAGATAGCTCTGGGCTGATTTTTTCCCAGCAGGGGAGCCCAAGTTTTATAAACCTCATTCTCATTAGAGAAAAGGAGAGAAATTGCTGCGAATTAATGTAAAGGATTTCAAAGCCTTACAGCAGATTGAAACCGCGTATCTGAGACTTACACCCAGGTTTTGGTAGCTGAATTGTCTGTGTATTGGGGTAGTGTGGTTTGTTTTTTAGAGGATAGAATGTTACAACGCTTCCAGGTTTTGAAATTTATTAGATGCCATGCCTATTATTATTTGCTCTCACACGCTCAACATTTCAATACAGTCTTTATGAACCTATTTATTCTGGATCAGCAAAGCCTCCAAGGTAAAATGACAGCTCATCAAGAATAAATCTTCATCATCCTTTTGTGCTGAAATGCCAGGAGAGTTGAAAACGAATCCTCTGTACACCCTCATGTCCTCCTCTGTCCACCAGATCATGTCCCCGATGCTCCCGTACCAAATTGATTTTTATTTAACAGAGGCCTTTACCAGCTCCACAAATAACAGCTCTGTGGTCTTTGAACTATTATTCCTACTGCCCGTTTTGCTTCATTCTTTGTTCATTTGCTGTGTTAACAGCGTTCCTACTGGGGGACAGACAGGTGAGTATATTCTCAAAGTGAAAGACACTTTAGACGTTCCCAGTGGGCAAGCTTAGCTAACCAGAGGTGCACAACTTATCTTTGATCTCCCCCTCACCCTTTACTATTATTCAAATAAAGCAAATTTCAAAGCATGTTTTCCCACACTAAAAGTCTGTCTTTCCAAGGCAAAGCAAAAATTCAGACAAAAAACAAAACAAAAAAGGCCAATGCCCTGAATCAAAAGTGAGTTCCCCATTTTTGGCCCCCTATTTCCCCCACAGCATTAAAATCATTTATTTTAAAAATTAATTTCCACTGAATACACTGGAAGAAGATTGCCTAATAATCAGAGTGATGCTGTTTGTAGAGGGATTTTAGAACTGAGAAAAGCCATTCCAAAATCTTAGACTAAATGGCAAAATATCTAGTTCTCAATAGCATTCTCAGAAGAGAAAAACAATTCCATAATTTGACTTAGAACATGGCAAAATCTAGAGCAATGGGGGCTTAGGTGACTGACTTCCCAGGGCCACAGAGCTGGTTTATGACAAAGCTCACTGTACAACTCAGTCCAGTGCGTTCTTTGTACCACACCCCGCTGTAATTGGGAAGCTAGCTGTGGCAACTGACCATACTTCTTCCCGGACTGGACAATAGAGACTCGCAATAAAATCAATGTTCTCAAAAGGCTTTCCAGCTGGTTTACCATAAATTGTTACTGACCCTCAGAACATGGAAACCTACAATTTGTAAGAATTCTTTACTACAACTCAGGTTATTGAGTTGAAAATGATATAGTGCTGATCTAAGCCAAGTGTGCTTATAATAAAAGGTCACTACACAGATGTACATTTCCATTTGCCATTTATTGTCCAAGTAATGCACCCAGCACAGCAAACAATGGCTTCTCCCATCACTCATTAATATTAGGACAAAATTTTAGGTACTTCTCAAATTTCTAGCATTTTGTAAAGGAAAGGATCTGACCTTTTAAACGTATTTGGTACTATTGCTGAGCCAATTCACATAGCGCATTAAGGCACCAGATAGATTCGTCACACCAGGTTAATGAGTTCCTCTGAAAGTTGTGAGGTGCATTCCAAACAGAACTACAACAAAATACCTCACCACCAACAGAAGAAAATTAGCTAATTTATAGTGTACTATATAACATATTACATGACATTTCTAAAAAATACTAAAACAGCATGAAATGAATACAGGACAAAAGACAGAGGAGGAACAAAACACAAGTCAAGTTGCATCCTTAAAAGATCATGGAGCAGGCTGGAGCTCAGAGGTTGGAGTGCTTGCCTGGCAGTGTGAGGACCCAAGTTTGAACCCAGCACCACATATACAACTACGTGTTGCAGAAACAAAGTCCAGATGAAAAAACAAATAAAACTGATTCTTTCTCCCTCTGTCTCTCTTACAAAAAAATAATAATAACACACACACACACACATAAAGATCATGGAGCAAGAATGGAGCAAGAGGTGCATGTTGATGTTGTGTCTAACAGTCATTAGTTAAAATACATAGTCGGGTTTCAAAAGGGGTCTAGGGACCTGCTATACCGAGCTATCCTCTGCTTCAGCAAAATTCAATCCTACACCATGAAACCATCAGGCTTACTCAAAGCTAATTTACTTTCCTCGCTTCACATATTAATAGAACTTGCATCCCTTCATCACAAGGTTCCTGAGTTGTCTGGGGCTCAGGCGGGGACACCCAAGGTATTTAATAATGTGACATCTGAAGTCTACTTTTAAGTACCTTAGCATGTGCAATTTAGTATTATGGATGGACTAAAACTATACCCTATGCACAGTCAGTAGTTCTAACCAGAATTTACTCACCCAAGGTGGTCAACTAACATATCAGAAGTCCCTCCCTATAAGTCAACATTAAATATTTTGCTAACAGGCAGGCTCAAATGGGTTTTCATTGGTGATGTCAAAATCCATAGCTTACTAGTCATGTGACAGATGTTAAAAGTTAGGTGTTCATCATTCAAATCAGTGATATTTAATTTAAGTGAAAAGGCAAGCTCATTTTAGAGACATTCTTATCCCTTTCATGAACAGGGCATGAGAGTCCAGATAGGCCTTTACTTGTGCCCTTAGAATTAACGCCTGAGGTTCAAGCGCTAAACAGCTATATGTTGAGCAACTGGGCTGAGGACGCCTGGTGCCTGATGCTTGATGGAGGTGAGAGAATCCTGCCTCTCGAAAGTTGTCATGTTGACCTTGAGTGGAACCTTTCAAACAGATTTGACTACAGTGCTTCACAATGCCAGAGAGCTGGGACTTCATCAAGTTTAAAGGACAATGCTTTGTCCCTGTTGCCAAACATATGTGCTTAATTAAAGTCTATGTGCAGCAGAATTGGCCTGAGACTACTTGAGCTGTTTGGGTTTAGCACATCTTCACCCGAAACTTCAGCCACTTTTCTGTGGCTGTTCTCTGCTGAAAAAAGTTGGGAGTGACCAAACGGCCTTAAGAATATCTCAACATGCAGGAAATGATCATAGCACTGCTGCTGGCCCACAACACCTCAATGAACTTTCAGGAATTTTACAAGCCATTGTTAGGGACACTGATGATTAACTGAAACTATCTGAATTTACAAGTAAATATATTATACTGAAAACAAGGACAGAAAATTCTCAAAACTGGGCTGGAGCAGTGGCTCAGCGGTTATGGTGCTTGCCTGGCATGTATGAGGACTGGGGTTCAGACCCCAGCACCACATACACAACTAAGTGTCGGAGCAACTAAAACCAGATGAAAAACTAAATAAAACTGTTTCACTCTTTCTCTCTCTTAAAAAAAAAAAAAAAAGGAAAAAAGATACTCAAAACTGATTCACTTTCTTAGTTATTTACTTATTTTTTTATTTATTGTGGAGCTAGGGATTGAACCTCAGGGCCTTACGCCTGCCAGACAAGCTTAAACGAACCATATCCCCAACCCCACTTCCTAGTTCTTTGCACTAGAGTTCACATCAATTGTACCTAATGATAGACAAACTATATAACAAAGTAACGATACAGTAGGGCTCTACTGGGCATCTCTCCACAACTCTGAGTTTAATGTCACTTGTACTTGTGATCCACCATGGTGGGAACGTGAACACCATGGAAACTAGCAAATGCTACAAATCAAGATTTGGTTTTGCTCTCAGACTGGCCGTTAAACATTTACCAGAACATCACTGGTACTGCACACTCTTGAATCAACAGAGAAGTTGCTGCCTTCTCCCAGTATCTGTACTCTAAACCTTCAGTTCTACCAGTGTAAGTGAAACCCCACAACCCCGTTGACTGCAGAGGTCCCGTTCGGCCATGCACACCTGCTGCCCAAGGCGACAGGACACACTCACTTTTGAAGCAGCTGGGTCCACTAGTCTCTGGCGGTGTCGGGCTGAGTTGAAATGGCTCTTCGGAGGCTGCCCTTCCTGACAGTGAATGGAAGATGGGGAATGAGCGAGAGGAGGGAAGGGAGACGTGGGGCGTGGGATGATGGGAAAATGGTCAGAAAAGGGAGAGGGACAGTGTTTAACAGCACTGTACTTTGTTTTAGCTAAAGATCTCATAACGAAAACATTAACAGGTATTCCCCCACAAAAAAGCACACACTACATGCAAGCCACTTTGTTAAAAAGTCTGGTGTATGCACATGTATCACAGAGTCACAAAGGCTGCCCAGGATTAAGATATTTCCCATCAAATTTTCATTCTTCTATTATCTGGTCATTTTCTCCAATTATATTTCAAGGATTCTAATGAACCCACTGGAACATTATTTCCCGTAACATGAAGTCCATCTTCCTGAAATGAAAAAAGGCATTACGGAGCATTCACAGGGTCAGACTTTGCCACCCATCCATTTGCATATCACCATAATGAATCCCAATCCTCTTCAGAACCATGAAAATCCCCTGCCTGGGAAGCTTCTCTCTCCATCATCCTTACAAAACTCTGCTTGTCTGGGAGCCCCCAAATACCCTGCCCCTAAATGCACATTATTTTTTATTGGCTCAAACAGTGATTTACATTAAATTTTATACATGAAGCCAATGTATAAATTTAGGGTGGTCTCTCCTCAGACCAATTCTGCCAGTGCCTCTGTGTATGTGTGTATAGCAAACGGACCACACAGAAAGACTTACCACATCTCTGTGACATTTGCCATGCCAGCATACACAAATACCACCCAAGGTAACAGATGTTATTTTATGCTTCAGGTACTACATTTTAAAGGAGAAGTTTGGAAAAGGACTCCCCATAAATGGTACAGAAAGTCACGCCTCAGTCTTTCAAACCCGCACAATAGTAAATAAGAATTTAAGAAGCAAGCCCTGGCTCCAGAGATGGCAAGAAGGAAGGAACAGAGAGACTGGATCACAAAACCCTTGGGTGTAAAGGTTCTGATGCCTGGTAGCAAAATGAGCCTCAGGAAAAAGATGTCGTTTATTCAGCTCTATTCATAGAGGAAGGTGAGAGAGCCTCCACGTAAGTAAAAATTCAGTGTCTGGATTCTACCACTTAAACCTTTTTTTTTTTTTTAATTCTAGGAATAACAGTTCTATTACTTTTAAGACATGTATCAGTCACACCCTCTGAATTGCCAACAATCACCCCTTCAGTGTCCACAGCATAATGCCTACCTTTCAAAAGAGAAATGTCAGAAGTAGCAGATTGCAAGGCAGGATTATGTTTTGTTTTATTTTGTTTCTAGAAACTGCCCTGCCAACCTGCATTCCTTATCTACTCTCTTCTGAAAAAAATGCAAGACACCTCAGTTAACCTAGAAAATGTACCAAAACCTTAATAGCAGGAATGATATTAACTCCCTGAACACTTAGCAAAACAAATAAATAAAAAACTGAGCATGTCTCTTCTGTCAACAGAATCATACCTTTTACATAAGAAATACAGTTTAAGGGGAGAAAATCAGACATTATTTAGTTTAACTGTTTAAAAATTATCCTTTAAACGTAACCGTTTATTAGAAGGGGCTTTTAAGACTTTTTCTTTTACTGCTGAAAGAAGTTAGCACATGTAAATAAACAGTCATCCTCGTTAATACATCTGGAAAACTCTCTGCCCTTATTAACCTCCCAACGGAATGATTACATCTGAGTTAAGAGTTCCAATGCACTGTACCAGGCTCCCACTCATCAGGAAAAAAATTAATCTTAGTCTTAAATACACAATTACAGTCAATGTGCAAATTAACTAAATCCTGGACCTGTGGTTTATTGCTCTTCTTCTGACTCCAAGGTGAAAATGTTATCTTTTTTTAATTAGCTAATTGTACCATGAACCCAGCAGGAGGCAGATGCTGATATTAAACCTGAGATTTGAATCTTAAACTCCCTGTTGGTAGAAAGCTGGTTTAAAAAGAGTAAGCACATTCTCTAAGAGGTGGGTTTTTGGTCTCTATTTTATCTCATTTATCAAACAAGTACAATGAATCTGTAACAACAGTCTGCTTGCAATGAACAAATAGGTCTATGAAATAATCAATGTCGTTAGACAGAGATTCCAGTAATATATCTTAATAGAAACCAAGGAAGAGCCTGGAGGATTAATGTCATTTTAATGAATTGCGCACAGATTGAAAATAAAGGAATTGTCAACAGCTCAGAGCAAGTTTTTCTCCACACGAATCACATCTTAAACTAACATTAATTGTCAGTAGTCACATTGAACTGTAATTGCTTTTTAAAAGTCATTGGTAGGGGCTGGAGTGGTGGCTTGGCGGTTACAGCGCTTGCCTGGCATGTGCAAGTACACGGGTTCAAACCCCAGCACCCACGTACACAACTAAGTGTCAGAGCAACGAAAGCCATGTGAAAAACTCAATAAAAATTAATTCTCTCTGTCCTTCCCTCTCTCACTGTCCTTCTCTCTTTAAATTTTTTTTTAATTAAAAAGTCATTAGTAGTTACCTGCTTATAAATTCACAAGTTAGTCTGGTGCCTCTGAGACCTTATGTAAAGGAGTATACATTTAGATCCTAGACGGAGACCTTTGAGAAGAACTTTATTCATTAGGAAGCTGAACTTATCTACTGCTTCACTTTAAAGGAGACCCTATCTAAAATACTTTTTCTTTCCTTTTCTCCAGTCTTGTTTCTTACCACATTTCTTGATATTTCCAGGGGAAGTACAAACAATCCACCTCTGAGATTAGTCAACTAAGTACAACTGTACCACTTCAACTGTGTAGTACATTTTACATCTGTTAAAAAGCAAACGGCACCCATAAATGGTTTCTCAGGAAAATCCACTTCCTCAAATGCTGTGGCTTAAATGTGCCCCTTGCCAACTGTAACAGAGCCCCTTTAAATTTTATTTTGAGAGAAAGAGAAAGAATCAAATTTATTTCATTTTTCATGTGGCTTTTGTTGCTCTGACACTTTGTTGTGTACATAGTGCTGGGGTTTGAACTCAGGTCCTCACACATGCCAGGCAAGTGCTGTAACCACTGAGCAACCCCTCCAGCGCCGCCCCTTTAAAATTAAAAGCTCCAATCACCCCAAAGTTTCTGAAAACTTGTTTTCCTGCAACTAAGTTTGCTCATTCTGAGAATGGAAACTGAGAAACTGGCCCCAAAGCCTGTGCAGAGGTCAGCAAATGTAAAATTACTGGCATTATAACATAAACTCTAGCTGTTACTTCCCAGCAAAATTGCCATCTGTGTATGTCCTGCCTTTTGTTTGTGCCCCTGTACTTCAGAAGGTACAGAAGAGTTATCCTCTGTCTTCCGCAGGGCCAACTTCGAATCAGCCTGTTTACTTCCACCAACTCTGTCTCCCAAATTTCGATTGAACACTGAGCAGAGGAACCTTTTATTCCAGTAACAAAAATTCATATGTTGAAAACTTAATCCCCCAAATTCTAAGTTAATGCTACTTGGAGGTGGAGCCTTTAAGAGGTACTTGGAATTAGATGAGGTTACAAGGGCTCATCCAGAAGGGTTACAGTGCCCCAGGAGGGCATTGGTGGCTTTCTAGGAAGAGAGCTCTGTGGTGGCATACTTGCTCTGTCACACCATATGATGCTCCCTGCCACGTAATGATACAGCAAAGAGGCTCTCAGTAGATGACAAGATACCAGCACCATAGTCTTGGACTTCCCATCCTCTGGACCATGAGCCAAATAAACTTCTATTCTTTATAAATTATTCAGTCTCAGGTATTTTGTTATAGCAACAGAAAATGAATTTAAGACAATATACATAACAAATATTCCTATCCAGTTTCTGTGTTCGAGAAAACATTGAATTCTATTAGTCATGCCAACATTAAAGGCAAAATGTGTGGCTTCATTTTCTTCCCCAAATTCCAAGTCCCAAGAATCTGTTTCTCCTATTAAATGATAGTCTTCATACTCTATCATTCCAGATGGAGACATCAGCCTCCTAGTACCATTTACCTCCTGGCTAATGATATCAACATCAGCAAAATAACAGATTGGACCTGGGTGAGCCCTACAGGAAGGACTCTGAACTGAATTACTTAATTGCCTATGCAAATTGATGCTCTACCCTGCAAAAAGAGCTAGGGGAGGAGGGCTTGGGGAACTGAATTCCTCACCTTTACTTTTGTGAAAGCAGGGGCTGGAGTGGTGACTCTGTGGTTGGAGTGCTTCCCTGGAATGCTGGAGGACCCGGGTTCCAAACCACAAACACATACAAGACTAAGTGTCAGAGAAACAAACGCTAGATGAAAATATAAATAAAAGTTGATTCTCTCACTCTCTCCATCTTAAAAAAAAAAAAGACAAGGGGCTGGATCGGTGGCTCAGCGATTACAGCCCTTGCCTTGCAAATGCGAGAACACAGGTTCAAACCCCAGCACCATGTACACAATGAAGTTTCTGAGCAATGAAAGTCCATGAAAAACTAAACAAAATTGCTTCTGCTTTCAAAAAAAAATTTTTTTGTGTGAAAACAGAAGCTTATTCTGTTACTTAGGTGGATTAATAAAAACTCATTTTCTTGTGATAACCACCAAATAAAAAAAGTAGCACCCTTCAGTTATGTAAATAAGCTATCAGAGAATGACAAAGGAAGACCTGACCTGTGCATAATATAGTCACTTAATGAGGCATATTTCATCCTTAAGCTAAATGCTTTTACCAAGCCTTCACCTGTTAAGTCATTTTAGAAAAATGCAAACATTCCTTAACACTGTAGATCATACTTTTTAAAGAAATTATTGTTCCCTTAGCTTTAAAGATCTGATACCTTAGTACTCTAGCCTAATTTGCATCACATAAACATATTTACAAGAATGCTCTGTGGAAAACAATATATCAGGCTTGAAATAATGGGTACCCAATGAATTTAGCTGCTTACAGCAGACTATTTATAAAAAGCCTATTTCTTTAAATCAGGTATAAGTTACTCTATATCAAAATGAGACCCACAAGGAAAATTTAAAACTAAGTATGTCTATAATTTTGGCATGAGTCCCATTTAAAAAAAAAATCTACCACTGGATATTTCTAGGCTACGCATTTTAACATTAAAACAAAACAACACAGAAAAATCACATAATAGATCATAAATGTTTCAAGGGCTCCTAGACTACTTTTTAAAAAGTAAATTCAAAAACATTTTAATTCTGAAAAGAATCATATGCTTTGTCAGAGAAGGATAAATTTCTCCACCAAACTTTTATACAATTTTGGTCTGTGATAAATACATTTCACACCCAATGCTCTTACTAAACACTATAAACACAACAATGCTATTTCTAAGAGATACTATCCAAGACGTCCTTGAACATTAGTAATCTAGGACCATGCAAAGTCAAAATTCCCCATGAAAATTAATTGGTTGATATAATTCACAAGGTAGAGAGATATAACAATTGTCAAGCATATCAAAATAAGGATAAGAAACCAAAGAACATAGAAGAATGTGTCCTTTAGAAAACACATTAGATTATAAGCATTTGAAACCCATGGAACTAATCAAGTAATCATTTATGAAAAGCTTCATAATGAATAACGTTGCAAAGAGGAGAGTAGATCATCTTTTCTCATCATCTTTCAAAGTGAGGCTCCACACATTAGCTCAAGAGGTGAGTCACCAAATGGGAGTGAGGAAGGAAGAGCCCCACCCCTAAAAGCAGACCCAGAGACCCTGGCTTTCCAGCTTCCCTCACTGTAATGCTCACATTTTATAGCACAAAATAATTTACCAGTTCTATCAGCACTGGACTCTATTTCCCGACCTACTTCAGTTCCTTTTAAAACAATTTCGGATTTCTAAACTGTTGAAGTAACCCTCAGTCAAAATTCATGCTAAGGGCACTGGGGATGTACCTCAGGGGTAAAGTACCTGTTTTGAATGTGTAAAGCCCTGGGTTCCATTCCCAGCACTGCAAAAAAGCAAAACAGAACAAAAACAAATAAGCCACCCATAACAAGACAAACAACAACAAAACACAATAAGGGAGTACTTAAACTGTGGTGAGACAGGAATTACCCAGTGAACTCATCAAAAGTGCTTTAGTTTGTATCCCAAACCTCAGTCATTTGTTTATGTTTTCCCCATAACCACGTACTATGTGTACTACTATTTTACTAGTAGTTTTATTTTAAAAGATGACTTCTTTAAAAGGTCAAATGCTTTAATTCTAATGTTCGCCTACATAATGACATCTCTAAATCATGGTTTTTTTGGCACTAATTATGCTTCTTTTCTAGTACATATTAAGAAAAATATAATAAACACTAAATTAAAATGTCTTCATACTGACAGGTGCCATCCTGTGTCAGAAGTGTCAGACCTAACTTGTGGCCACCAATTGGAGGGTGCAGCACCCCACCTTAACATGTCCCCATAACTCCAACTGCTTAGAGATGCCATCCATAGATCACAAATTTCCCATGTCTTCTGCCTTCTCCCATCCCTATGCATCCCTCAGTAGATGCTGAGACAGATTAGAAGAGACAGTGAAATGGCTAGGTAGCCTGGACAGAGCGCCCCTATCCAAGAGCTAGCTGGTAGAGGCAGAGAGTGATTGACAGGGCGTGCCCATGGCCTTCAAATGCAAAAAGACCTTGAGGCTTGCCCTAGTCTGGACTAAGAGATGGGGGGTGGTCACCGGTGGATACTAGGAAGTATTTGCCACCTTTTGCTTTAACCAATGGTGCTCTTGACCAGTTTCAATGCCTGTTTTACATAGATTTTAACCAATGGATTGATGCATTTCTCAATGCCTGCTTTGCATGAATGTTAATTATGCTCATACCCCAAATCTATATAACCTCTGGCCTAACCTCCTTTAGACAGTATCCTGCTTCCAGGTACCCCTCCGCTTTGCGGAGTCTCTGCTCTTCTTCCTAAGTAAATCCTATTCCTTTTACTCCTCCTTCCGTGGTTGTCCGTGGATTTTATTCTTCAAATTCATGAGACAAGAACCCAGAAGATTGGTGCCAAATTCCCAGGATGAATTTCCACCATACCAAGAGCTGCAACACCCAGCTTTTAGCTGGAGACTTGCTAACACTTTTCGGCTGCAGACACCTGCAGTCAGCCCAAATTCCCAGTTTTATCTGGGAATTGCTGCAAAGAGTAGAAGTGGGCTGTTTTGGCTGTAGCGGCCCAGACTCCATTCACCAGTGGGAGCAGAGAATCCGGCCTCATCCTCAAAAACCCCACATCAATGCTACTGGACTTGACCTGTATTTCATGACCAACCCTTTCTTACTTCTGCTGTCAGCCCCACCTAAGTCAATTGCACCAAAGTGCCATAGATTTGGGGCCTTAAAGGGCAGAAATCCAATGATTCGTAGTTCTCGGGGCTGGAAGCCTGTGAGAAAGGTGCCAGCAGGGTGGATTCTTCTGCGGGCTGTAAGGATGGATCTGTTCCTGGCTCTCTCCTCGTCTTGGAGTCAGCCATCTCTCCATCATGCCATCTTTCCTCTAAGTATGCCTGTCTCTGGATCCAAATTTCTGAATAAGAACCCACAGTATGACTTCCTTTAACTTGGTCCCTTCTGTGAAGACACTCCTCCAAATAGGCCCCATTCTGAAGTAGCAGGGATTCGGACTTCAACATTCTGGGGCAGGGGGTGGAGATACAACTCAACCCACAACACCCTCCAAGTCATCTAGACTCCAGCAGTAGTCTTGTATCTCCTTTCTGCTGCTTTTGCTCTCCATAGTCTATTCTTCCAAGGGAAGACAGGACACCCTAAAAATATATAAATCATGCCACTTCCTGCCAAACATTCAATGCCTTCCCCTTCCACTCAACGTCCCTCATGCCTGCAAAGTTCTGAGCGCTCCAGGCCTGGCTGCTAGTCTGCCTCCCTGTTATTCCTTACTCTTTGTGCCATTCCTAGAGCCCTCCACTTTCCCAGCTGGGACTGGGGGGGTCACTGGGGTTCCCTTCACTGGAAAACACCTCCTTTCACATGTTTTGAGAAGCATGCCTGTTTGCTTCATTCAGGAAGGTTCAAATGTCCCATCTCTCCCTTTCCCTGTCCTCCTTTACTTCATAACATTCATCACTCCCCAGCATTAAGCTTCCTGCTTTTGTCTCTGTCTACCCTTCTGTAAGCACCACAATGCCTGCAATGTGGTCTCATTTGTCCTCTACCTGTTACGTTGCAGGTGCTCAGTAAATATTTAGCAAATATTCTGCAAATCAATAAATGAAACACCTTCCACAATGGATTCAACCCTGGGGCTACCTTACCTCCCTCTGGCCTGAAGAGGAAAGGGAGGGAATTTCTTCCAAAATGTGAAACAGAGAGCTAGGTACGCAGGGGCACCTGGCAGTCACCCTTGCATTAAGCTAAGCTGTCCTGGTACAACAGGGAGGGGAGCCAGGGAACAATGACTTCTATCATATTCTTCCTCCTTCTCCCCAACCTCCTGCTGCTATCTCCACACTAGGCCAAACCCAATCAGGCACCAGAGGGCGAGGAGCCCTTTGTTTTAAGTCAGCTGAGGAGGTGAGAGGAATAGAGGGAGGAGAAGAGAGAAGATGAGAAATGGGGAAAAGAGGTTGGAAAGGAAAGTGGTGGGGGACAGAAACAGGTACAGGGGAAGGAAGACAGGGCCACCACATAATGGCAGAGCAGAGGTTAGTGGCTACCAAAGACTCCTCCCTTCTCTGCCTGGTCCTAGTTTTTTGTTTTGTTTTGTTTTTTAATCAAAGCTATTTTTGCTGTTTCAGAAGTGCTGTGCACATGTCTGGGTGCCTCACAGGAGGAGAGGCAGAAAACTGGAGTGGAAAAGCCATACAGCACTTTTCTTCTCTGCTTTCCACTTCCCAGAAATGCTGAGGAGGTAAACTAGATATTATGTGTGAAGCTCACATATCTAATCATGGGGATTTCTCTTTTGTCAAGGTTTCACATTAATGTAATTTTTGTCGATCTGCAGGCTCAAGTCAAAAGAAAACCCTGGGATTGGATTCCTGATGAAATTCTCACTTTGAATCCCAATGTACTTCCCAAAACCTGGTACACTTCAATTTGCCTTTTAAAGTTATTCAACATGAGGAAAAGTAGGAAATTCCATTCAGAATTAATTGGGGTTCCGTGAAGAAGGCAGCCCAGGCACACACTAAGGTAGAACAGGAAGAGAAAACCTCACTGAGAGCAGTCCCTGCTGGCCACCAGCTGAGGCAGATGTCATTCCCTGTCACTTAACCATCCTGCTTTTTGGCATCCAGTCATGGAGCGTTGAAGGTCTGAAATTCCAAGAGCTTGTATGAAAGCTCGCTCAATATTGTAAAGATCAAGAATATCCAGGATAACTT
Organism: Aplodontia rufa; assembly: GCA_004027875.1. Lineage (NCBI taxonomy): Eukaryota > Metazoa > Chordata > Mammalia > Rodentia > Aplodontiidae > Aplodontia > Aplodontia rufa. The sequence goes on along the minus strand of PVKS010011595.1, from coordinate 16,901 downwards.
ACTTTTATAAACAAGAAAATTCAACTACTGGGCTCATGTCATAGTTCAAATTTCTCGTAGGCTTCAAAATACGTGTGTTTTGGGACTCACAGTATTGACAAGCTGTTTAGAAATGTTTACATTTACTGCTGTTCACAGAGAAATGTTTGGGTCTTAGACCATATTATACCCATCAGTCAATGATGCTTTGTTAAAGCATTCCAGAGCATTATATATTGATTCAAATTAATGAATTTTATGTCAAAGACCAGTTAACATATTTTGCCATAGACAATAAGTTTATGGATGTAATTACTGACTTGAGCTCCAAAAACACAGCACAATTACACTGCTGTACATATGTCAACCCACTTAAGTCACTTCAATTTAGGGGGAAAAAATCTAATATCACATGCCATACATTTTTAATGAGAAAAATTACAAGATACCTAAATTAAGAGAACCGCTTTTCCACAGGGAAATCTGGGGGAAATGTAAAGGTAAACCAATTTTCTAAAGGCAAAATAAAATTTTCAACATAGCTCTGAGTTGTACCTAAAGCAAATTATTGCTAGCAAGTAATATGGCTCTGATAATAAGACCTGATTGGAGTTTAAATTAAGCAGGGGATGCACCAGATTCCTCAAAGATGTTTTGATTTGTTTCATCTGTTCAAGCAGGCGTGAAAGGCCAGGGTCCCAGGGATAGGGGAAGCAGCCCAGCTTTGCAGATTACAGGGAGGATACCATTTAACTCGCCCCTCTCAACAAGCAGTTGCTTATCACACAGATTCATATGTTAAACAGAAGAAGGTCCCATGCACACCACAGCCATGATGATTACAGCACCCAACACCTAAGGTGGCACTGCCAGCTTCTTCTGCCAAGAGCACGACCCCCATCAGTTCTTGGGTGGGGTGTATACATGAAAGTTCATCTTGCCATTCCTTTTTACTAATCAGCCCCATGCATGGAAGGTGTGAGCTTTGAATGCTTTAACCACGTACAAACAAAATCATCCTCTTGCTTAGGTCACGGAATTTTATTCTCTACTCTTTACCTAACACTTAATTTTGTCAGGAAAATGAAAAATAAAAAACAAATCCAGCATTTTGGCTTCCCGCAGCAGTTCTATGGTGAGGCTTCACCCTACGTGATGAACGCAGCATGTGTAGAAGGGATTCTACATAATTGAATATGTGTGAAAGATCCACGGGTGGTTATGTGCTGGTTCTGCCCAGCAGAGCCCAGGCATGAGGATGTAACAGCCACTTCCAAAGGGTTTTTTGTTTTTAATTTAAATTTTTTTTAAAGAGAGAGATCAAGGGAGAGAGAAAAGAGAAAATCAACTTTATTTTTTTATCTGGTTTTTGTTTTTCTGACATTTAATTGTGCATGTGGTGCTGGGGTTCAAAGCTGGGTCCTCACGCACGCCAGGCAAGCGCTCTAATTGCTGAGACACAGTTTCAGCCCTTCCATAGGGTTTTGAGATAACTAAGACCTATATCACCCATTCAGCAGGCCAGGTATGAGGAAACTCTTAAGAGACCCTGGTTATCAGCAGTCTAGAGATGGCTGTCAGCAGCTGCTAGTTTGCATCATCCTAGCATTGACTCAATTCATTTCCGGTCTTAAACTCCACACAACTGATATCATGAGGGCTTTGAACATTTCCTTCTGGAATAAATATAAACAGAGCCTAGGCAGAGGTCTCATCCCCTCATCCAGCCCCAAGTTCCAGGCTTATGGGGACCATCAATGTCTCAGGAATGACATGTGATGGTGGAAGGATGCAACAGGTGCCTCTCGTAACCCCATTAAATACAACCTGGACTAAACTGCTTTGCACATAACTGAGCAGTAGCTCCGCCCTGGAAGCAGATGGCTGCAGAACCTGCCTCAGAGCACCAGACTCAGACGCTGCTTTCTGCTCCCCTCCCGCCACACATCCTGAGGACAACATAAAAGTGCTGTGGCCATCCACACTGATGTTGTCAGCGAACTTCCACTCTGTCCCAGACACCCAGCAGCCTGTGAAACAGGAAGGAAACGTGCTACACGATCAATGGGCAAAGTCCTGTTGCTGCTTTCTTATTAAGTCAGAGATGGGAAGTGGTGGGAGGCACGGGGAATGGAATGAGGGCAGATGACAGAAAGAGAGAAGCACAGGAAGTGTTGGGAAAGAAAAACAAGAAAGGCTGCTGACGAAAAATACTCCAGCTAAAAAGGAAAAGGTGCTCTCTGCCAAGAAAAATGTGCTAATCTTATGCAGTTGAAAGAGATATTTAAGGAAACATTGTAAGACTTTTGTCTTTAACTCCTTAATTCTTAATCCTGGAGCAACAGTTAATCCTGAACCTTTCCCAAAGGACTAAGTAGTCCACGATTTACCTCCCTGAGGGTCACTTCTCAAGTGCGAACCTGACTATCAGTGCAACAATAAAAGGTCAAGATAGCATATTTTATTGCCTCAATCAGAATGCAAGGTCCTCCAAGGAGAGTAAATAGTCCTGTGGGTATATGATTTTTAAAACAGCAGTCATACGTAGCCATCACAACATGCGAGGCTCCTTTGGGCACTACAACTATTAGCTAATCTTTGTAACAGCTATGAAAGGGGCACTGCCATCATTCCCATTTGACAAATGAGAAAATAAAGGTATAAAGGGGCTTAAAGTCATATAGCTGGGGGCTGGAGTGGTGGCTTGCATGTGCTAGGACACCCCCCCCCCAGCACCACGTGCACAACGAAGTGTCGGAGCAACAAAAGACACATGAAAAACTAAATGAAATTGATTCTTTTTCTCTCACTGTCTCTCTTTTTAATTTTTTACAAGTATTTTTTTAAGAGAGAGGGATAGCGAGAGAGAGAGAATCAAATCTCATTTAGTTTTCATGTGGCTTTCATTGCTTCAACACTTTGCTGTGTACGTGGTGCTGGGGTTTGAACCAGTGGCCTTGTGCATGCCAGGCAAGCACTGGAACCGCTGAGCCACCACTCCAGCCCAGATTTTCTTTCTTTTTTTTAAAAGAAGTGGCATGGAGATGGACTGTGGTCCATGCTCTTATAGGAAAAGAATAAGATATATTTAGTCCATTACTTAAGATAGCACTAGCTTTCCAGTTTGTCTTAATTTCAGTAATCTCAAGCATGCAGTGATGTTTTGTAAAAGACATGTATATAGCTACTTAAGCCAAAACCTATTATTGTATTAAACATTCCATTCTAAGAGGGCAATGTGCCCTTCAGTGTCCACCATATCCTGACTTGTAGGATGAAGAGCCCCTAGGCTCTCTCAACACTCTTCCTGCTGAGGCCACCCCGTCACTCACATTCTGGAGACTGTGACATATTCAGTGGGCCACGCTGTCTCCATTACATTATTCTGCTCCTTGTACTTGAATCGCTCTTTTCATCTGATTTTGCGCTCAGTGATGAGCCTTCCCTCAGCTTTCTTAAAACTGGTGGGTGCATTTGTCATTCCTCACTCAGTATCACTGCTTTCCAACTATCTTTGAGTTTGATAAAAATAGATGGTAAGATAAAGATTCCCCTTAAGAATCTGTTACATGGTCTAAATTAATTAAAGACATAGCTATGAGAAATCTCTCTAATCTAGTCCTTTTGTGGTGCAACAAGGCAGGTTTTTGGGACTGGTACTGGGTTGCAGGAAATGGGGAGGCAAGGAGCAGAGAGAACCAAGGGTCAAGGAAGGCACTGACCCGTTTTACCCCAACAAACACTTCAGAATTTTGAAACTTAAATGTAATACAGCATTATGGAATACCAGCACGCCAAAAAAGCAAAAGAGTAATCATCATTAGGGAAGGCAGAATAAGAAATTTTAATATATGTCTAATGTGGATAACAGGAGGAAAGATTCGAGACTATGAGGAAATGACTTTATTTAATTTTCATGCTATACAGCAACAAAATAAGAAGTATTACAATATTGCCATGATTTAACAAGGTACTAGAAGTCATCACCAATACAGTAATAAAAGAAAAAGAAGCAAATAATTGGAAAGCTATTCTATTTGCAGCTGATAGAATGTCTCTACTAAAATATCACAAGATCCAACAGATATTGCTTTTTGAATTATTAAGAGAGCAAAAAAGATTTTAGATATAACATCAACATATAAAAATAAACAGTATTTCTATGTACCAGCAATAACCAATTAGAAAACATTAAAGGAAAAGTGATACAATTCACAAAACAGCAAAAACTAGAAGGTACCTAGGAATGTATCTATCGAAGGATGAGCAAGATCAATACAGTGAAAATACTAAGATGCTTTAATGGGCACAATGAATATCAGACTCAAATACACCCCACATTAATTAGAAGAACCACTATGATTCTAACCAAAATTCCAAGTATATTTGTTTTGGTAGAATTTAAAAAAATATAATACTTAAAATTTCCATAGAATACTAACTAGACAAAACATCCAAATCAATTCTAAATAAAACTAAAAACAGTAGACTTGTCATATAGAAGCCAAGACTTATTATAAAACCGCAGTAATTAAACCATGTGGTATTTACTCCAGTGTGAAAAGACCGGGGCCGCTAGAAAACTCAAAACCAGGTCCTTACACTGATAGAAATGTAGTATAAAACAGAGAGAGTATACCAAACTAAAGAAAGATATACCTGACAAGTAAATAACATGGCCAAAAAGTCACTTTCTGCTTGGAAAAGTAAATACATTTGATCCTTACTTCACACCATATGCCCCACCCAAAATCAGATGAATAAAAAATCTAATGCCATCCTTCGCAAAACTAGAAAAAAAGCAGTTCTTAAATTCATTTAGAAGAATAAGAGACCCAGAATAGTCAAAACAATTCTAAGCATGAAGGGTGAGGTAGGAGGCATCACAATAACTGATCTCAAAATATACTACAGAGCTATAGGAACAAAAAGCATGGTATTAGCATCAAAGCAGACATGAAGACCAATGCAATAGAACAGAAAACAGAGAGAAACCCACACACTTAACAGTCTCATACTTTACAAAGGTGCCAAAAATACATATTGCAGGGAAAACAGCCTTCTTGACAAATGGTGTTGGGAAAACTGGTTATCCATATGTAGAAGAATGAAATTAGATCCCTATCTCTCGTGGGGCACAAAAATCAAATCAAAGTGGATCAAAGACTTAGGAATTAGACTAGAAATGTTGTAAGTGCAAGAAGAAAACACTGGATCAACACTCCATCTTACTGGTGCCAGCACTGACTTCCTCAACAAGACATCTACAACTCAAGAAATAAAAGGAAGAACCAATGAGTGGGATGCTATCAAATTAAAGAAATTCTGCACAGAAAAGGAAATGATTAAGAGCATGAAAAGGGGCTACAGAATGGGAGAAAATCTTTGTCAGCTGCTTCTTTAATAGTGGATTAATATCCAGAATATATGAAGTATTAAAAAACTCAACATCAAAAAATCAAATAACCCAATCAATAAGTGGGCAAAAGACCTAAACAGAAAGTTCTCAAAAGAAACACAAGAGGCCAAGGGAAATTTTGTTCAATGTCTCTAGCAATCAAGGAAATGCAAATCAAAAATATACTAAGATCTCATCTCACTCCAGTAAGAATGGTAATTATCAAAAACACAATAATAAATTCTAGTGAGGATGTGGGGGGAAGATACATTGATACATTCATTTTTGGTGGGACTACAAAATAGTATAATCACTATGGCAAGCAGTATGGAAATCCTCAAAAAACTAGGAATGCAACTACCATATGACCCAGCAATCCTAGTCCTCGGTATTTATCCAAAAGAACTAAAATCAGCATATATAGTAATACAACCACTTCAATGTTTATAGCAGCACAATTCATAATAGCCAACTTATGAATTCAGCCCAGATACCTGTCAACAGATGAATCAATCAAGAAAATGTGGTGTATATACACAACGGAGTTTTACTCAGCCATAAAGAAGAACGGAAAAATGGTGTTTGCAGGTAAGAATACGGAAATGAAGAACATCATGCCAAGTGAAAAATGGGGCAGACTCAGGAAATCAAGGGTCAGATGTTTTCTCTCATATGTGCAAACTAGAGCAAAATAAGGGAAAGGAGGCAGTTGGGGGGACTGGATATCAAAAATACATAGGAAAGATCAGTGGAGCAGAAGGTGGTGAACTGGAGGGAGGGAGGAAGAAAAGGTGGGGAAGAAGAGGAAATATGGAATGAATTCAAGAAAATCAAGTTATATGCATATGTAAATGTACCAAAGGAAATTTCACCTTTAGGAATATGTATAAAGTACCTATCAGAACTTAATAAAGGAGCAGAAAGGAAGATCAGTAGAGGAAGGTAAATGAGGTGGGGGGAGGGAAAGGGGGAACATGGGGATTGAAATCTAATTCCTTGCATATGTGATTTTGAAAAAATGAACTCAATTACTATGTATAACTATAATGCTATAATAATACTAATAAATCCTAATGTTAAAAAAAAAAACTTTGGGCTGGGGATGCAGCTCAATGGTAGAGCACATACATGCTTAATATGCACACGGCCCAGAGTTCAATCCTAGCACCAGAAAAAAATAAATACCTAATAAAACGTAAAAAAATTTTAGGAGAAAAAGTGAAATATGAGATATTTTTATGACCAATAGGAAATAACTCATGAAACAGGACTGATAAAATGAACTGCACTAAAATTTAAGCCTCTGTATGACAAAGGACACCATAAATAAATTTTAAAGAGATTGAAATAAGATATTCCTAATACCTAAAATGTACAAATTAATAGAAAAAAATCATAAAAATAATTGATAAAAGGTCTAACCTAACAAATTAGAGATGATGAAATCCAAAAGGCCACTAGGTATGTAAAATATAAACAACCTCTTCAATATAATTCAAAGTAAAACAAAATCAGTACTTCAAGTCATATAAACATACACAATATCTTCAGTGTAATTCAAACTAAAAATACCAAATCATCATTTCATATTCATCAGATTAGTAAAAATCAAGACGTGTTAAACTACCAGATGCTGGTGAGTATTAAAGATATCAGCAGCCCGCTTGTAGAAGTTAAGTATACACTGGCTCCAGAACTTTGACAAATTTACTAGCAAGTTTAAAAATATATACGCAATAGAATGAACAAGTCTGCTTCTTAACACATAGACTAGACTAATCCTTACTTATGGACATCTGGAAATCCATCCATGGATGTCCACTGAAGCGTTGGAATAGCAAAAGAAATAAAAACAAAACAAAACAAAAAAACCCAACAAGCAAACAACAAATAGAAGCACCTAACATGTGCACTAGGGAAAGAACAGGAGAAATTGTGGTTATATTCATAAGGTGAAAATGTAACCAGCATTTGGATGAACTAAATGTATACGAATCAACACAAATATATGTAAAAATTGATTCTGAATGAAAAAAGTTTCAAAATACATAAGAGAGAATAAGAACGTGGATAAGAAATATGTATACATACCAAGTTTATGATGCTGGTTGCTTCTGGGATGGAGGGTGGAGAAAGAAAAGACCAAGGGAAGGTTTGCAATCACGTTATACTCCCTATTTTGTGTTTTAAGTTTTTTTTTCTGTTGTAATATCCAATTGCTTTCATTAAAACTCTTCAGAAAAATAACAAGATGTAAATATTTCTCCAATTTAGATGCCAGATACTGAGGGGTTTGTTTTAACATTCTCTATACCTTTTAGCATTTTACCAACTTTATTTCCACCACCGAATTTCATAGCTGGGCATGGCTGTGTAACCATAATTCTCATCCAGGTCAATATTTAAAACATTCCAACTTAACAAAAACCAAAATCAAAATGTCATCCTACCATAATATGGTCAAAAGGACTCTTTGTGCAAATGTACATCATTTGACTCTAAGATACGAACCAAATCAGATTTAAAATCAGAAAATCTATCAGTGTATATATTCCTGATCAAGACAACATGTAGGGATTTCTAATCTTTTCCTTCAGAATGCACTGACATTGACTGACACATGCAAGGGCAATTAATAACTCCTCAAAGCTGAGATCGATATCTCTTTTTTTTCCAGTGGAAATAATAAAACTTCCAATAACTACTGTACAAAAGGATTCATCCATTTCAGCGCTAGGTGAAGATTAACCATATCTTTGATGTCCTTCACTTTCCTATCCTAACCAGGAAGGAGGTAGAAGGTTTTATGTATGATAAGACCTTGGTCCTCACGCCTACAGTGCTGCAGTCACCGTAGGTGACCTGCATCCTATCCCTCATGTCTTCCTACCTGCTCCAGGATCAGCCACAGACGCAGTGGTACTTGTCGATAGCTCAGACTAACCCAGTGCTAGCAGAGCCCCATCTCGAATATGTATTTTAGAGATTTTTCCATTTCTGTCCTAGGTATTGTCCAAAACCATGGGAGCTACCAGGTCCAGAGTGAGGAGGAGTTGGTTCCTCTGAGACAACAATCAACCAATGGGGGACAGGAGCAAGAGGTGGATAAATGCTCCAACTTCCCTAGGAATCCTCACATGGATGATCCTGGAGGGTTTCGTTCAATATGTCTCAGGAGGTCCCAGTGGAAATGTTCCTACTGCCCCTAGCTGTGAGCTGACATTGGCTCTCCTTCCTTCTTGCCTGCCTTATCTTTCCTTCTCTCCCTTGTTATTGCATCTTGAGGCCGTCTCGCAAACTCCTAGCCCTTGAATCCTCATCTTGAACTCTGCTTCCAGGAAGACACAGAGGAAAAATATAAACTAGTCCAGTTCTAAAGGCATTTTTTTTCCTATTCTCAGGGATTTAATTAATTTTTGAATACTTAAGTGCCAAACAGCATGTCTATGACAGACAAAAAATAGAGGACAAGGTCATCAAGGATCTCACAATCTAGGCAGGGAGAATTCTCACACAACACAACACATCCCACATAAAAGATTGACACTAGCTAATGTCAGCACAAGAAGATATGTTTTGTGTGTGTGTGTGTGTGTATGAGAGAGAGAGAGAAGAGAGAGAGAGAGAGAGGGAGGGGAGGGAGGTGGGGAGACATACGGACATTAATAGCTCCTACCTGTGGAGATCTCCCAGGTCCCCAGCTCATCCCTTTCCAACTGGGGTAGGCAGCATTTACAGTGGTCCCCAGTCCTCGGCTCCTGGTTCTCATGCCCTTTTGAGACCTCCTTTCTCTGCATGTGGGACTTAGTGATTCACTTCCAAGAATTGGAACATGGCAAATGTGATGAAGTGTCATGTCTCAGAGAAGGTTACAAAAGACTGTGATTTCCATCCTGCTTCTCTTCTCTTGCTCACTCTGACAGGAGCTGTCTTGCTGTGAGCTGCCCTAGGGAGGGGCCAACATAACAAGCAGCACCTCCACAGCAAGTGAGGTCCTCATCTGTGGGTGCTTAGAAGCATGGCCTCCTCCCTGCAGCCTGGAGGTGACAGTGGCTTCAGACAACACCTGACAGAGGCCAAGGAGAGACCGTGAACCAGATCGCCCAGTTCAGCTGCACCTACAAAGACTGATGTGAGAAAGTCTACGGTTTGCTACATTTTGGAATAATTTGTTAAATATCCATAGAAAACCACTAACCATGATTTAAAGTCACCAATGACACAGAAACGGTCTAGACAGAGTATGTCCAATGTATAATTCTTACTCTTTCATGTATTCACTTGATAAGCACCTACTATGTGCTAGGCAGTAGAGACACAGAAGTTAACATTTAAAAATAACATAGTCCCCACTTTTGTGGAAAAATTTGCAAAATTTGTGGCAAATGTATTTATGTAACTTCATAACCTTATTTTAAATTATGACTTGCTATAAATCTCTAATTCCTAATGGCCCTATAATTTATTAAATGTATAATTAAAATATTTTTGCTATACTAATATACTTTGTGTTCAGCAACATACTTTAAAGTTTATTCCATTTGCTCAAGATATAAGTTATATATTTAGAAAAGAATTTTCATTTTCTTCTCCACAAAGATTCTCACAGGAATTGGGGCCTTTTCCTTCCATTCATTCAGAAAATTATTCCCACAGGCAGAAAAACCATGAAACAGTGAATTAGAAACCTTATGCCCAACATTCTCTAATATTTTCCAAGTCAACTACTTGAAAGTCTACATTCTGCTCTTTCGGATGTGATCTGGTGACCACTGTCTAAACTCAGGGTAAACATGTAAATGCTACTGAACAATATTATTTATGTGGGACTTCCATCTTTTGTGATGGGATTTTTCCCTTTCCCAGGAAACTGAGTAGAAACAACAAACTGTTAAAATAGGAGAGCTTTTTTCCTCACTTATTCATAAAATACTTTTTTGGTCTTATTGGTTTATTTAAAAACATACCATCAGCTTTCCCACAGCATCATGAGCAGCTTTGGAAGAACTTAAAGAAATGTGACTATTTGGAATAAATAGGGAAAAAAATAAGGGGAAATGATTTTTCAGCGAAGAATTTGCATACACACACATGCACACACCCCACATGGACCTAACAACCTACATGACTGGAAGAGTTAAACTCATCCCAGGCAAATCTTCTAGAATGTCAGCTAATCTATCACGCTGAGCACGCAAGCGTTTTGAACATGACTCTGTTATCTTCCCATTAAGACAAGCCTCCTGCACCAATACAACCTGAGCAAAAGTTCATGGTCATTCAGAACAATACCTTGACTTCTCAGCCATCAGGAAACAGTGCCACAAACCAGAGGACATAGACATGAGAATCTGGGTGGGTGAAAGGATCACAAAAGGCATTAATATTTATTTTTTAATATATTTATTTATGTTGACAGGATCTCACTATGTTGCCTAGGCTGGCCTTGGACTCCTGGGTTCAAGGGATCCTGCTATCTCAGCCTCCTGAGTAGCTGGGACTACAGGGATGCGCCACCAGCCCTGGCTTAGATTAACTTACCATCTTCCTCTTAGTTTCACTTTGGGCTTCAACCATGGAGTCCCAGCCACTATTGACTGTTAGGATGATGTCACCTACAGTATTTGTTTTCCATTCTCAGACTGGATGAGATTATACTCTTCCTGTTCACCTTGTATTTTCTACATAACCCTTTCTTTCTTCACCTACCAAAAGGTATATAAGGGGAATTCTATATAGGGAGGAAAGATAGTTGATACTTTATTAGGGCATCCTTTGAAGATTACACATAACCTTTTCAAGTTTCATAAATTGAATGTACACAATTGAGTTTTCCAAGTTTGTACTGCATGACATTTTATATTCAAAATATTTATCTGGGTTTCTAATTTTGGGGAGAAAAGGTACTCCAAATTATTACCTAAATGGATCTCAGCTGTGTAAAATATTTTTTTAGTAAAACCTCTCACTCAAAATCACTTTGGAGGAAGAAAGGACCAGACCAGGATACACAGGACAAGCATCATCTGTGAAGCCAGAGATGCAGGTTCATATCCACACAAACATGCCTTATGATATGCATGCAATTTGTTGAACATCTCTGAGCCTCTGTTTCCTCATCAATAAAATCGGGGTTAAAAATATCTAAGAAGACCACTTTGATGATTCCAATTAATATACAAAAAGTGCCCGGCTTAGCCTAAGCTTAACATTTTGGAGATATCCATTACAATATGGAATGTTCTATGTGTTTTCCAAATATTTTGTCACATTGAGCCCAGTACTAGAACCTCAGGTGGAAATTACTATTCATTGACAATACCGAAGGTTTAGCTAGTATCAGAAACCTCACTAGGTTATATTAGGAGGTCAAACTAACTGAAGTTCTAAAACCTATTCAGGTCTGAAATACCATAGTGAAATTAGGTACCACTTAGCAAGACTGACGGCAATCAAAAGGAAGGGTATAGACAGAAACTGTTCTCAGAAAAGAATTATTCCACAATTCACTACCGCTTGTCTTCAGAAGGAAACATGCACCCCGGAAACACTGAGAGAGAATCCACAGAGGAGGTGTGAGCGCGGTAATAATCCAGTGAGATGTGGTGCTAATAAAGCAAAGCGGGTTTTAGATATGTAGCATAGGTTTCTAAAGCATTAAGGAAATGGTAACTCTGAAGAATCATTTCCCTAGGAATGAAAGAGTCAGCAAGTAGGAACAGTATTTCACATGAATTAAACTGTCCTTAAAAGCAACAGCCAGCAGGAAAAGAATGCATCTGAGGCTATGGTGGCTGTGGCCTCCTTATGGCTCTTGCTATGAGTGTTCAATTTTGCATACAAAAAAAATTGGTAACTAAGGGGTTGACTCAAATTGCTCAGCAGCCTAATCATTTACAGGGCTGCTCCCGCCCACCCTCTTAAGCCTAATTAAGGAGGCACTCCACTGAATCTCTGTCTCTGCAAACCTTTTTGCTGAGTCTTTTGCATAGATGGATATAAATACTACATGGACAGATAGACAGACGGACAGACAGCAGGCTGATGGTTTTTACATACACACACCAAACCCCAGGATCAAGATGGAATATAGTGCTAAAACCCCTTTTGTTTTTAGAATGACTTGACACTACTTAAAAATTATAAAGACTGAGATCACCATCTATGGGGCAATGCTGTTGGGCATGCACTGAGTGTAAAGTACTGCTGAAGTAGCATCCACTGTCAGGAAAACCCTCTTCCAATTCCAAGACCAGATACCTGCCATTATGGGGTGTGCTTAAATAGATTCCTTGATTCCTTGTAAAAAATTTTTTTTGAGTGTCTACATTTGAAAGGAATTACACATAAATGTTCAAAGATCGGTAATGGCCTATGTATATGTTTTGTTGGGTCTTAAATTTTCCAAATAAAAATGGAATTTGGATGCCTTAAAGCAAAATATATACTCTCCAGTTTGGTCACTAGTTCTGTCATTCCCTATTGTCCCCATAGTGGGTTTTTGTTGTTGTTTAACAAAGAGGGAGAGAAAAAGTGAGTCAACTTTATTTATTTTTTTCATCTCTTTGTTTGTTTTGTTCTCCCAACACTTCATTGTGTATGTGCACTGGGGTTTGAACCGGGGTCCTTGTGCATACTAGGCAGGCAGGCACTCTCTACTGCTGAGCCACTGCCCCAGCTCATCCACCAGTGGGTTTTAATGTATATCTTAGGTGTCTAGTTTTGAGCAAATTTTAATTTGCCTTCATTCTCCTAAAATACAATATTATACACTTAAGAAATATATAAGGAATTCAAATTATAGGAAATGAGGAATGGAATTAACTTGGGATAGACTTTTGTAATTTACCAAGTTAAATCAGAAGACTAACTTTAGGATGTTAATGAACATTCTGGAATGGAATAACTTCTGTTAGGCAGGGATTAGTCTCTTACTTACACAGTAATAGTTCAGAGTGAACTCAAGCCATGGGCTATGTGTAGGAAGACAGTGAACAGATGAAAGAATGTTTGATGACTATAAATGAAAATACCTTGATTCTGATAATGCACTATTTCAACAACTTCAGCTCAGTCACTTAATTTCTCTGAAATTCAATGTTCTTAGCTGAAAGATGAAGTAATTAAGCTAGATTAAGGTTTCTCTCCTGGAGTTAAAATTCTGTGATTCTCCAATTCTAAAGCACCTCAGGCTGCAGCTGTTGAAGAAAAAGATCCCTTTTTTCTTTTTTTTTCCACAAAAAAAAAAAAAAAAAAAAAACTCTACAGTTGGACCCTGGAGAAGTAACAAAGGCAATAAAAGTCAGGCAAATTCTTCAACTGGAATTCTTCAGAGAGTTAGGATGTGCAGAGACAAGAATCCAGAATTGATCACCTTTATTCTGGCTGATGTAACCACTATAAATAATTGTCTCTTGGCTGTGAGGTAATACGCTTTTGGCCAAGGACCCCATTAACATGTGAGCAGACCTTGAGAGAGTCTTTATTTCACACATAGCCTTTATCAAATTATATTTCTTTTTGAACTTTCTGTTCCGATTATAAAAACAATCCATAACATAGAATCCTAATAGAATGGTTCAAAAACACAAAGAGAATTTAAATAATCTGTAACCCTAGTCCTTGAAAAGAACAAAACACTGCTCGATCATTTCCCATGTCTGAGCAGGTGCTAAGGGACATAACAGGACACACCCATTTTCTTGATCTCAAGAAGTTGGGTGACGGTGAGTTGGAGAAAGGCAAGAGAGCAGGGCCAGGGGCAGGACATGCGGAAAGAGCGCCTTACCCCGGCTTGTGGGTTGGAGTGGACAATCACTTCTTGGGGAGAGAAATATCCAGAGAACTCTAGAAAAAAGGAGAGGGTAGGGAAAATGAAAAAGGTCAGAAGTACAGAGGAGAGAGGTGAGGCAGGAGAAGAGGATGGGAGGAAAGAAGGAAGGGAAGGAAAGGCGAAGGATGAGCAGAGGACAGGAGGAGACAGGCAGCTCAAGGCAGAGGACCCCCCAAAATCGCGTCGCATGTGTCTGATGGTGCAGGAAGAGCTTGAAGCAGGGGTGGCAGCGTGAAAGCCAGCGCTTTCCCGGGGTCTGACACAGTTTTCTCATGCACGCAGCCTCCCTCGACACTCCTGTACAGACACACATGTGCTCTGGCAAGAACATCTGTGGAATGGGATCTTAAATTGCGAGCCAACACACCATAACTCTGAGGGCATTTCATAAAGTAAATGCACTGGAGAGACGAGGAAAACCAGGAAGGAAAGGAATGGAAGATTTAAAAAAAAAAAAAAAAATGAGGCAGGATTTCCTGTCCTGCCCCACACATCCTAATTCTCACGCAACTGTATCTAAAAGCTGCCAGATGAGAATGATTATTTAGAGCAGAAGTGATAAAAAGCAATAACGAATTAGAGCTTTATGCTGACTTGCCAGTTCAGCTATTTATCACTGTCAAATTATTTAGGTTAAAAATTATAATAACTTAGGCAAGCTGATCATTGAAGGCAGGCCTAGTAATACTTTTACTTAGTAAACAAACAAAAATCTACATACTTTGAAGAGATTAGAAGAAGAGGACAAACGTACTAATCCTTCAAAGAAGAAAAAAATTTAATATTTTTATGACTAAAGTCCGTGAAATAAATATGCATCCTGTGACTATCACCTTCCTTTCTGCACCTCTTCTAACCTATTGAGAAACAAATTATTCATGTACAAAAGACATTTACATTGTAAAATAACAAGTAAGAAATCTTTGTAGAAGAAGAAAGGCAAGATTGGAGGGGCAGTGAACACACAAAATATGTAACATTAAACCAGAAAGTCCTAAATATTCAAAAGGAAAAAAAAATCTCTACCTTCAGCAAATAGTTAAATAAAAGTAAAATTTCAAAATAGTGAGGACACATTTTGTTCCAAATACTGAAATACTCAATTCACAGTGACTTAAACAAGATAAGGATTTACCCTCACTGGTATAACTGAAAAGTACACTGAGAAGTTTTGCCTCATGATTTGATTCAGCAGCCTTGAGGTGTCTTTGAGGACCTGGTTTCTTTCCTGGCCAACTTCCTAAAGCAAGCTTTCTTCATATACCCACAATAGCTTCAGACTGTGGTTGAGGCCATTTCCTAGCTAATGTCCAGACATAAAGAGAGTTTCTTTCCCAAACGGAAATCAGGGGCTGATAAGAAGGTGCTCAGGGGGAATGTGTACCCAGGACATGCTCAACCCTAGGGGACCACCTCTTCTAATTCCACATCTCAATTTAAGAAAGTCACGCAAAGTTATAGCTCTAACTCAAATTCATTCTCCTTAATGAAATTAATAAATGTGTGTAGGCATAATTTTACCTTCATGAGCTCCTTTGATATCCTTCACCCTACTTTTCAAGAACTACAAGTAATTTAAATATAAACTAGAATTTTAATTCTTCCATCTTTTTGCCTTATTCCTCTCTCAGTGTTTACCAGCATGGTTCATATACCAACTAGTTTCTGAAATCTTTCCAGAATGTTCCAGGAAATTTATAACATAATATACTTTCTTTTGATACAATTACATAATTTATGAGTTATAATTGGGAATTACTTTTATTCTCTCAAACCCAAGTCATTAATCTAGAGCAACAAACTAGCTGTATTTCCATAGACCAAAACAGCTGGCTTCTTAGTATGATGGATATTATTTTATTCTCTTTCTCATAGGTAAAATATACAGAGCCAATATCTCCCTCTAAGCCTACAGTTGGACACTCAAAATAGCTTTAGCTCTTCTAGGCCACTGGAGAAATCCAGTGAGTAGAACTCATTACTACTGCTTTTCACCTGCACATAGATACCCTAACATACTCATCTTTGGGCTTCCATTTGTATTAGTCAGCTTTTCATCACTATAACAACACACTTGAGGCAGGATACTTATGAAGAAAAGAAATTTATTTAGCTCATAGTCTAGAGATTTCAGGGCATAATGGTGGTTTTCAGTTAGGCTCAGTGAGGACCTCCTGGCAGATGGCAGAGCATGTGGAGGAGGAAAGAGCACATGGTGAGGCAGGAAGTGGAAAGAAAAACCAGGTGGGGCCAGACCCAGCCTTGTATATCAATCCTCTCATGAGAACTAACCAGAATCGCATGAGAAACACTTTAATCCCCTCTAAGGGCATGCCCCTAAGGGCCCTAAGAGTGGCTCGGTGGCCCTACCTCTGCAAAGTACCATCAGCTACCACATCTCCACTTTGGGGACCAAGCTCCCAATACATGGACCCTTGGGGAACAAACCACATCCAAACCATAACACATGTTGCCCTGGATAGAACCTCTCCTGAACTTGTCACAGTAGAAGGTAATTATCAGTTGGGCCATCTGTCTTGTGCACCTCAGAGAAGCAGATGCACAAGGCCATTAAGAGTGTGGTCAGGGGCTGGAGCGGTGGCTGGGTGGTTACGGCGCTTGCCTGGCATGCGTAAGTACGTGGGTTCAAACCCCAGCACCCACATACACAACTAAGTGTTGGAGCAACGA